>PVKH010001472.1:0-30439 GCA_004027955.1 Chaetophractus vellerosus
TGAGAGTAAAACTCCCGGTGAATTGTATCTAACTGAGAGTAGAGCAGATGTCTACCTCCATGGGAAGTGCGCTGAGTCATCTAGGAGGGTACTGGACAGATAGGAAGTCAGGAATAATCACAGGTTGATTACCTCAGTGACTGGAAGGGGCTCACATACCTGGCCTGCACGGCGGACAGACTAGGTGGAAACCCTGCCCCTTGCTACAAATGGGAATGTGATGGCATATCTGCAAGGAAGAGAGGTCTGGCAGAGTGGAGAGTGATTTTTTTGCAGTGAGTTTAGCCAGCTGGACCCCACTTGAATACCGGAAGGGACCCCGACAGGGAGAAGGGAGGGGGATCATCTCAGGCAGGCAGTCACGCCCAGCCACCTAGGTTAAGAGAGGAATTAACTATATCAGAGAGGAGGCAGAGACAGGCGAAATTCAGCATCACTCCAGCTGACAGGAGGGTCCATAACCTGCCCAAGGGAAAAGGGTCAGATAGCATTCTGAAAGGTTAAACAACCCAAGGATCCAGAATAGCTCAGTGGGATAATTCCTGCCTAACATATATTAGTTCCCTGGTTTGATTCCTGGCTATTCCTTTAGAAGAGATCCACCAGGTTATCAGGCATCCAGCTGAAACTTTATGACAGAGAACATATAGACATTTATTTCATATTAGCTTTTCTTGGATTTTTTTTTAAAGTTCATTTTCTTTTATTTCCTTAACTTTACTCATTAAAACCCAGTTCAAAACCTGTAGAGGGCAGGTTGCAGGGTGAATGATTGAGGAACACCAGTAGCCTGAGAAGATCCTTAGGGGTCTAAGAAAGAAGGCTGATTTTCCATGTTTTTTTTTTTCTTTTCTTCTGTCTCCTTTTTAAAAAAAAACACTAGTTGCTGTTGTTTTGTTTTTTGCTGTTTTGTATCCACTCCCTTTCTTTCCCTGCTCATTTTTGCTTTTTCCTTTTTCTTTCTTTTATTCTTTTGGTTACCGATCTGCCTACACTATTTCTTTTCACTCCATCTTTTTATCTTTTGTTTTCCATTGTTACTCTTTCATTCCGCTTCTTTTATTTGGTCTCCAATTTTTCTGGATTGTATTTTGCCCTCTCTCCCTTTTTCTCTGTATACTTTCTTTTTTTTACTTTTTTCTTCCTCCCTTCTCTGTTTTCTTTTCTCCTCTTCTCATTGTTCCAGCATTTTAATTCATTCTATATATTTGTTTCTCTATTCTGTTTCTTGTTTCATTGTTTCAATTCCACTTTCCTAATCTCATTCCTCTGTGCTTCTTACTCATTAATTTTTCAATTTCCTAGGACTTGTATCTTTTACTAAAACCATTACTATTATTCTTTTGTCTTCCTATCTCTTTCCTTTGATCTGGTCCTAAATTTTTTTTCTTTCAATGAAACATAGGCAGATCTCTCTCACACACACATAAAAAAAGCTGAGTGGAGGCAAGATCTTGCCTGAGTGAGCTGCTCTGGTAACCAACAGAGTAGGAGGCTTCAGGGTGTCAATCTGGAGGGAGCTGGATGAAAAGATAAATTCCTCAACGTGCTGCTGGCTTGATTATTGGTCACTGTGTTTCTTCTTTGATTTCCCCTTTCCTGTGTATACCAATTTTGTATACCAAGTCTCTCTTTTTTCCATCCCTCATCATTCTATCTTCTGCTTTCTGTTGTTGTTCTTACATTCCACCTCTCTTTGTTTAGAGAAATTTTTTCTGGTTTTTATTTCTACCTTATCTATCCTGTTTTCTTTCTTTTACTAACTATTTCTTTTTGTCTTTTCTTTTCTCTTTCCCTCTCTCCTCATCATACTGGCCTTTTAATTCAATCTCTATATTTTTCTCTAGTTGGTTTCCCATTTCATTGTTAGTACCACATGTTTTTATTCCTATTATTCTACACTACTTACATGAGTTAAATATTCATTTTCCAAGGTCTTAAACAGTTCCTCTAATAACAATTACTATTATTATTACTATTATCCTTTCATTTTTCTTACCTCTTTCACTTTCTCTGGCCCTAATTTTTTACTCCAAGGGAACATAGACAACAGCAATGAAATAGAATAAGAACAAAGTGTCAAAAAGAAAACTTAACACATGCACAAAACAGCAATTAGATAAAACCCTAGAGTAAAGAGAGAAGCTAATCAACTGAATAAATCTAAAAAGGTAAAAAGATGACCAGAGGAAAACAAAAAATTACAATGCATACTAAGAAACAGGAAGACATGGCACAGTACAATGAACAAACTAAAAACCAGGAAGAGGTGCAGAACATTGAACAACTAATCAAAGCTGTCCAAACAAATATTATGGACCAACTTAATGAAGTGAAGGAAGAGATTAAGGATATTAAGAAGACACTGGGAGAACATACTGAAGAAATTGTAAACATACATAAAAAAGATAACAGATATGATGATGGTGATTGGCACAATCCAAGAAATCAAAAATAAAGTGGAAGCACATAACAGTAGATTTGAACAGGTGGAGGAAAAAATTAGTGATGTGGAAGACAGTACATCTAAAATCAAACAGATAGTAAAACAGATAGATAAAAAGATAGAAAAAATCCAGCAGAGACTTAGGGATTTGAATGACAACCCAAAATGCACAAACATATGCATTGTAGGCATCCCAGAGGGAGAAGTGAAGGGAAAGGGGACAGAGGGAGTGTTGAAGGAAATAATGGCTGAAAACTTCCCAACCCTATTGAGGGAGACAAATCTACAAGTCTAGGAAATACAAATAGTATAAATCCCAACAGGCCTACTCCAAGACATATATTCGTCAAACTGTCCAATGCTCCAGAAAAAGAGAAAATACTGAAAGCAGCAAGAGAAAAGAGAACCATCACATACCATGGAAGCTCAATAAGGTTAAATGCTGATTTCTCATCTGAAACCCTGGAGGCAAGAAGGCAGTGAGTGGTATGACATAGTTAAGGTACTAAAAGAAAAAACTTCCAGCCAAGAATTCTCTATACAGCAAAGCTGGCATTCAAAAATGATGGAGAAAACAAATATTCACAGATAAACAGAAAGTAAGAGAGTATGTCAATAAGAAACCTGCCCTTCAAGAAATACTAAAGGGAGTTCTTCAAGTTGAAAGGAAAAAAAACAGGAGAGAGAGAGCTGGAGGAGAGTGTTAGAACAACTATAAAGACAAAAAGAGAAATTAAAACAACATATGACATACATAAACCCACAGAAAATATGGATAATGTAAATAATTCCTTGAGAGAAATAGCACCGAATGTTAATGGAGTAAACTCACTGGTCAAGAGACACAGATTGGCAAAATGGATAAGGAAATATGACCCATCTATATATTGCTACAAGAAACTCACCTTAGACCCAGGGATTCAAAGAGGCTGAAAGTGAATGGCTAAAAAAGAATCCTACAAGCACATAATAACCAAAAAAGGGCGAGAGTAGCTATAATAATATCGGACAAAATAGACTTTAAATGCAAAACTATTGTAAGAGAAAAATATGGACAATGTATAATAGTGAAAGTGGTAATCTTTCAAGAAGAAAAAGCAACCACAAACATTTATGCACCTAACATGTATTTTGAGGGGCACCTGAAAATACATGAGGCAAACAATGGAAAAACTAAATGGAGAAATAGATGCCTGTACAAGTATAGTGGGGACTTTAATACACCATTATCACCATTAGACAGAACATCTCAACAAAGAAAGAAAGACTTTGGTTAATACATTAGAGGATCTGGGCCTAATAGATATATACAGAACACTATACCCAAACATAGCGGCATTTACATTCTTCCAAGTACACATGGATCATACTCCAAGATAGATCACACGTTAGGCCACAGAAAATCTCAATGAATTCAGAAAGATTGAGATTATACAAAGTAATTTCTCTGACCACAATGGAAAGAATTTGGAATCGGTAAGGGCTGAGAACAAGATTAGGCACAAAGATATGGAAGTTAAATAACACACTCTTAGACAAAGAGTGGGTCAAGGAGGAAATCTCCAAAGAAATCAGTAACTACCTTGAAACAAATGAAAATGACAACACAACATATCATAATTTATGGGATGCAGAAAAGATGTACTGAGAGGGAAATTCATAGACATCATTGCATATATCAAAAAAGAAGAAAGACATAACTGCACACCTGGAGGAATTAGAAAAACAACAACAAACTAAACCCAAAGGAAGCAGGAAGAAGGAAATAAAAAGATTAGAGCAGAAGTAAATGAAAAAGGAAATAAGTAAGCACTAGATAAAATAAACAAAACCAAAAGCTGGTTCTTAGAGTAGATCACTAAAATTGACAAACCCTTAGCCAGACTAACAAAGAAAAAAAGAGAGCAGATGCAAATACATAAAATAAGAAATGAGGAAGGGGATATCACCACCGACCCCACAGAAATAAATAGTATCATAAGAGGATACTTTGAAAAATTATATGCCAAAAAGAATGATAATTTAGGGAAAATGAACAAATTCCTAGAAATTCACAAGCAGCCCACATTGACAGAAGAAGAAATTGATGAACTCAATAGTCTAATTACAGGTAAAGAGATAGACACAGTCATCAAAAACCTCCCAACTAAGAAGAGCCCAGGATCAGACGGCTTCACAGCTGAATTCTACCAAACATTCCAGAAAGAACTAACACCAATTCTGCTTAAGCTCTTCCAAGAAATAGAAGTAGAAGGAACATCACCTAACTCATTCTATGATGCCAATATTATCCTAATACCAAAGCCAAGCAAAGATGCCACAAGAAAGGAAAATTAGAGAACGATCTCTCTAATGAAACTAGATGCTAAAATCCTCAAAAAAATACTTGCTAATTGCATTCAACAACATATCAAATGAATTATACACCATGACCAAGTGGGTTTCATTCTGGGTATGCAAAGATGGTTCAACATAAGAAAATCAATCAATGTAATACACCACATAAACAGATTGAAAGAAGAAAATCACATGATCATCTCTATAGATGCAGAAAAAGCGTTTGACAAAATACAGCACACTTTCCCGATAAAAACACTGCAAAAGACAGGAATAGAAGGAAACTTTCTAAACATGATAAAAGGTATATATGAAAACCCACAGCTATCATCTTCTTCAATGGTGAAATCCTAAAAGCTTTTCCTCTAAAATTGGGAATAAGACAAGGATGCCCACTAACACCCCTCGTATTTAACATGGTCTTAGAAGTACTTGCTCATGTGCTGAGGCAAGAAAAATATATAAAAGATATCCAAATTGGAATGGAAGAAGTAAAATATTCACCATTTGCAGATGACATGATCCTATACATAGAAAGCCCTCAGAAATCTACAACAAAGCTTCTAGAACTTATAAATTAAAGTCGCAGTCTATAAGATCAATGCTCAAAAATCAGTAGCATTGCTGTACACCATTAATGAGCAATCTGAGGAGGAAATCAAGAAAAAAATACCATTTGCAATAGCAAACAAAAGAATGAAATACCTGGGAATAAATTTAACTAAAGAGGTAAAGGACTTATATACAGAAAACTACATATTACTGTTAAAGGAAATCAAAGAAGACTTAAATAAATGGAAGAATATTCCATTCATGGATAGGAAGATGCCTATCATTAAGATGTCTATCCTCCCCAAACTAATCTACAGATTTAATGAAATCGCAATAAAAATTAACACAGCATATTTTTATGAATTTGAAAAACTAACTGCAGAACTTATTTGGAAGGGTAAGAGGCCCCTAATTGCCAAAGAAACATTGAAAAAGAAAAAATGAATTTGGAGTTATCACATTACCTGACTTTAAAACATATTACAAAGCTACAGTGGTCAAAACTGCATGCTATTGGCACAAGGATAGACAAACCGACCAATGGAACCAGATTGAGAGTTCTGACATAGATCCTCACATACACAGTCATCTTATATTTGACAAGGCCACCAAGCACACTCAACTAGGAGATAAAGGCCTCTTCAACAAATGGTGCTTGGAGAACTGGATATCCATATCCAAAAGATTGAGAGAGGAACACCAACCTATACTTTATACAAAAATCAACCCAAGATGGATCAAAGATCTAAATATAAGAACCAAGAACATAAAGCGCTTGGAAGGTAATGTAGGGAAGCATCTACAGGACCTTGTAATAGGAAATGGATTCATGAACTTCACACCCAAAGCATGAACAGCGAAAGAAAAACTAGATAAGTGGGATCTCCTCAAAATTAAACTTTTGCACCTCAAAGGATGTTGTCAAGAAAGTAAAAAGTCAGCCTACCCAATGGGAGAAAATATTTGGCAACCATATATCTGATAGGAGCCTAATATCTTGTATATAAAAAGAAATCCTACACCTTGAAAAGAAAAAGATGAACAACCCATTTATGAAATGTGCAAGCGACCTGCTGGTTGGAATGTAGAATGGTCCAGCCATTGTGGAGGACAGTTTGGCGATTCCTCAAAAACCTAACTCTAGAACTTCCATATCATCAGGTAATTCCACTGCTGGGTATTGAAAGCAAAGATATGAACAGATATATGCACAGCAAAGTTCATAGCAGCATTATTCACTATTGCTAAAAGTTGGAATCAATCCAGGTGCCCATCAACAGATGAATGGATAAACAAAATGTGGTACATACATACAATGGAATATTACTCAGCTGTAAAAATGAATTAAGTGCTAACATTCCATTTTTCATATTAAGGGAATTCTTTATAGACATTTAAAAAATTAGGGTAAAATAAACAGAGATTCCCTTTTCTACCACCTCTGAGGATATTACATAGTTTTGGATTTTGTTGTTTGTTTCCTGCATATTGGTGAGACCCTGTATGGTTATAAGTAGCATACAGCAAGCAGATGCTTTCAGACTATTTTAAAGGCTAGTTCTTTAAACAACCTGTACATGCCAAAAAAGAAAAGAAATTAAAAGAACCAGATTGAATTTTCTCACATAATCATGGATATGGGCAATGAAGTTATCATTGGAAGGCTTATGCTCACTCTCCAGAATATTGTTATATTTGGGAGGCTGTTGCACCAGGGGTGCAAGGTAGGTGAGGAATTCACCTAAAAACTTGTAAAACTGTACTGTTTTGAACGGGGCTTTCAGTACCTCATATTACACTCCTTTGAACTAGAATACATTACGAAGTAAGTAATTCTGTAGATTTTGGGAACCCAATCATTCTGTCGCCCATATAGAAGGTCTTGGTACCTTATGATGAGCTGGGAGAACATAACAATAGCAATTTAACTTAATCCACTCCCATTACAAATAAAGAAATGAAGGCAAAGATAATGAGCTAATTTGGCAGAGTCATTTTTGTCAGTCACACTACGATGCAACTGTTTTAAATTCTAGCTTAGAAAAAAAGAGTGCCAGACTTGAGTTAAAAAAAAAAAAAAAAAACTCATACTATTATTGAAATTAATTTTATCTGAACTATTATGATGCATAAGTTTGTTGGATGTGGGGATTTTTTCCTTCCTTATCTACATGTTTTACATTGAAAGTTTTTTTCTATCATTTATTTCCCCCTCCAAGATGGCTCCCTTGTCTGTTTTCTCATTGTGTTTGCTGTCTTCTCATTGTTTTTTCTCTGTGCCTGCTTGTTGTTTGCTCATTGTTTGTTTGTCTTCTTTAGGGGGCACCAGGAACTGAACCCAGGACCTCCCATGTGGGAGACTGGCTCTCAACTGCTTGAGCCACATCCTCTCCCTCTCATTTATTTTTAAACAGAAATGTGGAATGATACATTTAGAAGCTGCAGGCAAAAACAATTTCAAAATAGTTAATCTGATGACACTAAAGCTATTGAAATATTTTTTAAAAACAGTATTACAAGTTTTCTGCTTTAAAATATCTTAGTGACATGGGCATCTAAATTTATCACTCTAGGGGGCCGGCTGTAGCCCAGTGGAGAGGGCACCAGTTCACCACATGGGAGGCCCTGGGTTCGGTTCCCGGGGTCCTCTCCCAGCTGGCAGACCACCTTGAGAGGGCAAACCACCTTGGGCAAGGCAGAGTCGCCGTGGGCAGGGCAAAAAGCCGCCACGGGCAGGGCAAAGCTGCCACGGGCAGGGTAAGTTGCCCACGAACAGAGCAGTGCCGCCCACAAGCAGAGCAGAGCCGCCCGTAAGCGGAGCAAACCGCCTGCACGGTGAGATGACTCGGCGCGTCGCCGGAACGGGGTGAGACAAAGCAGACACAGAAGAATGCAAAAATGAACACAGCAAGAACAAGCAGAAAAAGGGGGGCATATGTAACAAAAAAATAAATAAATAAATTTATCAATCTAAATATGTATATCAACATATACTTAAAAATTTGATGAACAAATTATTAATATGTACTAGTAGTTTTAATGTTTATTTGTTTATTATTTTTGTATCTGTGCAAATGTAAATATGAAATAATATAATAAATTATTTGCCAATTAGGTAAACCATACTGAATTATTATTTATATAATATATTAGAATGTCAAAATTTAATTCATATATTAGTTTCAGCAAAATATCTTTTCTTTAATTGAATACATTTAGGCAGGCACTATACCTGAATCTTCAGAAGGTCTAAAGTTAAAGAACAACTACAAAGCTTGCTTATCTTCTCACAACAAACTACAACAAACAATGAGATCCATTTCGGTTTTCATGGCTGAATAAAACTTCAAATGAGACTCTAAAAAGAGGGAAGGAGAAAAGGAAAGTTGAATGAGGAAATGGTGTTCTCAGATAAAAAACCAATAGCAAGTGAAAATATTCACTTACTCAAAATTGGTTAACATAGACCCAAGATTTTCACATTTCTGTTACTATAGAGAAATGTAAACAAAAAGGTCTTTGAATTTCAAACAAATACAATAATCTGTACTAAACCTTTCTGAGAATTTTTGTTTTTAAGAAAAGAGGATATATTTCAAAGAGAAAGAAATTTTCCAGTGAGAAGTCATCTTTCACATTCTGACTTCTGCTCTCTCTTTCTCTGACAGATGGAAAAATAGTTTCTACTTAAACATTTCCAACAACCAGACTTTCCCTTCTTTATGAATTAGAGCATTCTGTTGTTAAATTTGCTCTAATTAATAGGAAGCACTCTATATTGAAAGGAAATCCATTACTCTGTATATTCTTTACTTCTCTGTTCTCTCTCTCCCATCTTCCTATGGAATTATATTGAGTTCTAAGTATAATAGAAGAAAAATTCCAAATTTAAGTTTTACTGACCTATTTTCAAATGTTATTTCTGCCTGTTACTAATGATTTAAACATGTGTTAATTAACCTAAACTGAGTCTCAAATTTCTCATCAGCAAAATGGAGCTAATAATATCTAAATCACAAGTGTGCTCTGAAGACTAAGGGAAATAAAATCTCTTGACATAGTTTTAATACATAGTAGATACACAATAGTCCTAATATATAATGGATATACAATAAATCTTAATGAGTTCCTCTCTTCAGAGGTGGGGGAGAACCATCATATGGGCTACAAATAAAACATGGGAGGAGAAGCAGAACATTTTAACTTTTGTCATTTATAAGCAGATCCAGATTCAATCACTGTCAAATTCATGCATTCCAGTGCATTTGAGAGCAAAGTGACTGAACTGACTGCAAGCTTCATGACTGTTATAGGACAAAATGTGCACTTACACCCCAGTTATCACATGGGCTATTCCTGTAAGTTCGCCATTGCTTCTGCATACACATAGATTGCATTTCCAAATCGAGGCCATAAGTAGCAACAATGATCACAGGTTCATAGGACCCAAACAGCAGAAATTTTAAAATGGTAATATTAATCAGCAAGTCTGTGGCTACATGTGCCCTTTGGTTCTTCTGTGCAAATAGAAACTGAGCTACTTGGTGGTCCATAAGAAAATTTGGGTGCTTTTCCATATAATAAATCGCTTCTTAAAAGTCATCTCACTCTTTTTTGAAATAGAACGACAATATTTTAAGAAATCATTAACTCAAGAAATTACTTCAGACAGTTTAATAGGCTGCCCATTTACCCATCATTCATGGTGTCAAGATAGAAAATGTCATTGTTAGGCTTCATTTTCATAATTGATATCAAAATTAAAAAATTGTAAGGATAATTTTAGAATTTACCAAGTCTTACTTGTAAATATACCATGGTTTTCAACTAGACTGTATTCCCAGAGTTCATTTTAGCACTTTATTTTGTTATTGGTAGCAAATTTTTGCTATATAAACTGGATATATTTAGAAGCTAAGTTGTTTTTCTGCATCTTAAGCTTAAAAGTCTTCTCTCTTAAATCCGTTTTATTAACCACAAATTTATTAATCTCAAATTAATCAAGGATATATTATTTGTTAGTTAATTTGCAAGTTACTAGTTTAAAAAGACTTCATATATGGGGAGTGGGTGTAGCTCAATAGTGGAGCACCTGCTTCCCATGTATGAAGCCCCAGGTTCAATCTCCAGTACCTCCTTTAAAAAAAAAAAAAAAAAACCTTGTATAGTCTTTCTATTGCATTTTGACTCTAAGACAATAATTCCATTTTTTATTTCTCCATTTTTGCTTTAAGGGTCTAATTTTTTTTTTCAAACTGCAGCTTTATTTTCCCCCAAAGTTTTTTAATACTATAGTATTTTCAGGTAATATGAGTGCTTTCTATTCTTTTACGTTGATCTGTCTCTAGAATAATGGTACCTTTCAGAATGCTAGACACCATGCCTCCCATTTAGGTCCTGCATCTTCTTTGTTTGATAATGGTGTGCAATTGGAAACAACTCTTAAAAAGAAATTGAAACTACTCATCTCATTATCATTGCTTTTTACTTTCTATTTCTAGAAAGAGGAAGCTAAAACCTAGTAATATCGGAGCCAGAAAATTATTTTTACTGATTTTAATAAAATGAAGTAATACTTAGAAAAACTCATATTCTATCTGAGGTAATTTTAAATGATATGTCCTGGAGGAATATATTAAATTGTTTGGAAAACTGTAAAGGCTTTTAAAAGTATAAGTGATTTCAAACAAAAATTCTAATTTGATTAATGTCATAAGAATAAAAGGCATTTGTTTTGTTTTAGATATATTTTGATATACCAGTAGTTATTTCAATAAAAAATAGTTTTCTAATAGATTAAATATACAACCAAATAGGAGGGGAACTTATATACATGTATTGAAATATTTGGGCATGTAATAGAATATATGTTCCACATTAATAGAGCAACCATTAGAAGTCAAAATATAATGAAATGATTGTTTGAAATTGAGGCTTTAACTATTCCACCTCTCCAAAATATCTTTAAATTGGAATTTGTGGTTCAAAGAGTTTAAGATGCTTTGATACTCAAAATCATCTTAGTGGGAGGAAAGTGGTGCTGAGACATCTGAGCAGAGACCTTTGATTCATTTTATCTCCACAGTTATGTCTGTGGACCTCCTGGTCCCTGAGTGCTCTGCTGGTATTTGCTAATAAAGTCTGCAATTATGAACACAGGCTTATGTTTGAGCTCTATCAATGCTCGACTGATACAATGATCTGAGGTTCAAATACTTAGAAATACCAAACAAACAAAAGTTTCACTGAGATGAACAGAATATCACCTATGTAGTATTCTTGGAAAAGGAAATGAGGGAGAGGAGAGAGAAAGGGAGACGGCGAGGGTGAGGGTGAGGACGGGGATGAGGGCAAGGGGGAAATAAAGAGAAAAATGTAAAAGAAATATGGCAAAATGTTAAGAATCGGTAAACCTAATTGAACGAGGATTAGATGGGTGTTTATTGTACTAGTCTTCAATGAAGGACAATATTGTCTTACATATGAATATAATTGTGAAAATTTAGAGTGTGTTTGTGCTTTGGTGAAAAGATTTCTGAAAAACAGTTAGGAAGTGTGAGTTTTAACCATGCTACCTAATGAGGAGGTCTTGCTCTTTAGCATCCTTTCCAGTTTCTGTTTCAGTAATGGATTAGATAATCTTCAAAGTATCGTTACCTCTAAAATTCTATGAACATGAAACATCAGGACTAGAATTGATTCATACAAGTTACTTCAGGGAAGAATCAAGTAAGGAAAACTTAAAAGGTTACTTAGCATGGTATTGACATAATTTTATAATCAATTGAACAACAATTGAGGAAACAAGAAGAAGAGGTCCTTGCTTTAGGGACAGATCACTTTAGCTCTACTTCTGCCTTTGTCCAGCATTTTCCTATTGTATTTTAGTTTATTTTCCATTGTCAGTATTCTAATTGAAAAAGGTTATGAGCAGTGGCAATTTCATAAAAACATTCCCCCATGCAGAATTGCTTAACACAAAAATGAAATACAAATTACCAGTGTTTATATTTCTTAAAAGACTGAACTTGGACAGCAATTTTATATGTCTGTGCAAAGTATTCAGGTAATTAACATAGAATTTTGAGGTTCATAAAAAAATCACTTCAACCAACAGATCTTCATGATACCACATAATAGATTGATATTTAATGTAGTGTAGTGATTAGTCTCAGTGAGTAGAGATTCCTGAGTGTAATTAGTTTTGGTGACTTAGAAAAAATATTATCTATGGTGATTGATGATACTCTCAGCTATGTATGTGAGAGTCAATAATTAAATTAAATTACATTCAGAGCATGGAGACATTATTTGTTATTTTATTTGTGCATCATATATTTATTGTCCTGATGTTAGAATTCTTCAGTAATGTTTTGGTCACTCTATTTCCGTGGATTCATATACAAATTTTCCTAGTTACTAACTAATTGGAAGATTTCAATCTGATTGGTAATGCTACTTTACATACATATTTTGATAGAATATTTCCTAACAATTATTCTGATTCAAGGACATTTTACAAAATGTGTTTTATTGCAAACAATCTCGATGATTTTTTTCAGTGAGACTGAGATTATGTCAGTTCTAGTAAATCGAATAAACTAATGATTTGACCAGTCTAATTAATTTCTTTGAACCATGTTATAGAGGCATCTGCATAATATAGAAAATTCTAAAATTTATTACCCTAATCTAATCTAAATTCCAGGTGTTGGAATATTGATTCCAGTGTGTTTCATTTTAAAATTTATGTATAAATAGATTATATAATCTACCTTCCTTAAATAGTCTATGGTAAGGATGGAATAAGTGATTTTTGAGAAATATTCTAAAATATAGCCATTATCCTATCTTCTTCTTCCAGATTTCTTTTCCTATGCCTTCCTTTCAACCCTAAGAATGGTGTAATGGTTAGTCCTGTGTGTCAATTTGGCTTGGCTATAATACCCAGTTATTTAGTAAAACACTAATAATCTAGGTGGTATTTTATGGATATGGTTAATATCCATAGTCACAGAAATTTAAATTTGACTTTAAATAAAGGAGATTACTCTCAACATGTGAGTGGGCTCATACAATCAAAAACAAAATCTGAAGTTATCTGGAAAAGAAGAATTTCTGTCTCAAAACTACAACATGAACTTCTTCATTTTCAGCCTGCCAGCCTGACCTACAGATTTTGAACTTGCCAGTGCCCTCCCAAATCACATGAGCGAATTCCTTAAAAGATGCCATATTTATACATAGCGTGTGTATGTGTGTGTGTGTGTGTGTATGTGTGTGTGTATACAGGCATACATTGGGAATATTTCAGGTTTGGTCCCAGACTACAGTAATAACGGAGATATTGCAATAAAGTTGAGTCACACAAATGTTTTGGTTTTCCAGTGAGTATAAAAGTTATGTTTATACTATAATTTAGTTTATTAAGTTTGCAATAGCAATATGTCTAAGAAAATATTGTGCATACCTTAATTTTAAAATATTATGTTGCTAAAAACTGCTAACCATCATCTGAGCCTTCAGCAAGTCCTAATCCTTTTTCGTGTTGAGGTTCTTGCCTCAAGGTTAATGGCTAATGACTGATCAGGATGGTGGCTGTGTAAGGTTGTAGTGACTGTGGAAATTTCTTAAAATAACACATCAATGAAGTTTACTGCATTGATTGACTCTTCCTTTCATGAAAGATTTCTCTGTAGTATGAGATGTTGTTTGATATCATTTACCCATAGAAGAACTTATTTCAAAATTAGAGGCAATCCTCTCGAATCTTCAGCTGCTTTATCAATTAAATTAATAAATATTCTAAATCCTTTCCTGTCATTTGAACATGTTCACAGGAGTAGAAGCCATTTTCTTGGCTCAGCCATAAAAAGGAACTCCTGGTTGATTCAAGTTTTACCATGAGATTTCAGCAATTCAATCACATTTTCAGGCTCTACTTCTAATCCTCGTTCTTTTGCTATTTTCCCTGCATCTGCAGTGGCTTCTTCCATTTACGTCTTGAACCCCTCAAAGTCATACATAAAGGTTGGAAACAATTTCTTCCAAACTCCTGTTCATGTTGATATTTTGACCATGAATAATGACTGTTATTAATGGTATCTCAAAAGGTGATCCTTTCCAGAAGGTTTCCAATTGAGTTTGCCCATGTTTATCAGAGGAATCACTACCTATGGCAGCATAGCCTTGCAAAATGTATTTGGCTTCTCTGCATTGGTTTTTTTCATTTGTTTGCTTGTTGTTTGTTTTTTTGTTTGTTTGTTTTTAGGAGCACCTGGAACTGAACCTGGGAACTCTCATGTGGGAAGCAGGCGCTCAACTGCTTTGAGCCACATTTGTTCCTCCAAAATATATTTCTTAAATAATAAGACTTTAGCTATATCTTCTAGATAACATGCTGCAGCTTCTATGTTAGGATTTGCAGCTTCATCTTGTACTTTTATGTTATGGAGATGGCTACTTTCCTTAAACCTCATGAACCAACCTCTGCTAGACTCAAACTTCTTTTCCTGCAGGTTTCTCATCTCTCTCAGCCTTCATAGAATTAAAGAGAGTTAGGGCCTTGCTCTGGATTAGGCGTTGGCTTAAGCGAAGGTTGTGGCTGGACTGATCCTCTTTTTAGACCACTAAAACTTTCTCCATATCAGCAATAAGGCTATTTTGTTTTCTTATCATTCATGTGTTCACCAGAGTAGCACTTTTAATTTTCTTCAAGAATTTTTCCTTTGCATTCAGAACTTGACTAACTGTTTGGCACAAAAAGCCTAGCTTTTGACCTATTTCAGCTCTCGACATACCTACCTCACTAAGCTTGATCATTTCTAGCTTTTGATTTAAGGTGAGAGATATGTAACTCTTCCTTTTTCTTGAATACTTAGAGGACATTGTAGGTTATTAAGAAAGAGATGGGGGAATGGCCAGTCAATGGAGCAGTCAGAATTTACACAGCATTAAGTTCACCATCTTATGTCAGTGCAGTTAGTGGCATACCAAAACAATTGCAATAGTAACATCAAAGATCACTGATCACAGATCACCAAAACAGATATACAAGTAGTGAAAAAGTTATAAATATTATGAGAATTATCAAAATGTAATTCAGAGATATGAAGTGAGTACATGTTATTGGGAAAATGGCTCCAATAGATAACACAGGATAGTCACAAACCTTCAATTTATAAAAAGCACAATATCTGTGAAACACAATAAATCGAGGTATGCCTGTATGGGTGTTTATTTATATATGTGTGTGTGTGTGTGTGTGCATGTATCATATACATTTTATATATATACATACACACATCTCTGGAGAATGCAGACTGATACAAATGGGCATTACACAAATTTGGCATAACATGTATACTCCTTACCAAACTGACCCCAACACATGCTTCCACCCAATCCCAGCATACATGTGACGCTTACATCAGGCAAGACCATCATCCTTCCATAATCTGTGCATTTTCATGCTCTAATGCCTTTACTTATGCTTCGTTTGGTAGTCATAAGATAGGTTCATAAATGTTCCAGTTCACTTTCTTTGCCAAGAAAATGGTAAGATGTACTCTTCCATTCTCTTTGAAGGTGTGGCCATATGACTTACCTTGGCCAGTTAAGTGTGAGCATAAGTGTGTCAATTCTAGGAAGGAGCTGTCAGAGCTACTGAACTAATTACATATCCTCTTCCCCTGCCATGATAGTTATGGAAGAATATGAGTCTCCATCAGCTTGAGTCCCTGATCATCTACCATGGCCACAGCTTCTGTAGCAATCAAGATACTGACGGGAAATAGAATTTCACTCACTTGCTTTAAATGAAGATACTTTAGTGAAAGGATTACTTACAGAGGTATGACCATGGTAAAGGGAAATTACAATAAATGTCACATCAAGTTCCCCAGAGAATAGCAATAAGGCCTGAAGGGATAAAAGGAAGAAGTGGTTTTATAGAAGCTCATTGACATCCAAAACTATGGAATAGGGACCAACCAGTCAGAACTAAGGTCCAGGACAAAGTCACTGTGTCTTTGGTACTGTGTCTATGTCTTGTTATTGATACCAGGTCTGTGTTTGGTGAGGTAATCAAAGAAATGGGTGAACTTAGAAATGAATTATCCAGTGTGCAAGTGGGAATGAAAAGGAAGAGAGAGATTACCCATTCAGGGACTTATAAGGTTAGAAGAAACTACTGCCAAACCCAAAATATTTTTTAAAAATTTAAAAATTAAATTGAAAATGCTTTGTGAGACAATGGCTGATTAAAACTCAGGTTTGCAACAATTAAAAAATTAAGGGTATGCCCACTGCAATCACTGTTAAAATCTGTGATTGGAGTATCAGAATAGAAAATTTAGACAAAATGGCTCAAGGAGAAAATAAAGATGCTGTACTCCAAGGAAGCTGTTGGCTCTACTCTAGTTTGTTACTACAGGATAGCTCAACCTGTCCTCAATCATGTACCTGGTGCCTCTTTTTGCCAAGGCTACTATTTAAAAAAAATACCACACAACTGGTAAGCTTAAACATTAGGAATACATTTTTTCATGGGTTTAGAGGCTAAATGTCCAAATCATCATCTTGACAGGCTATCCTTTCTCCCAGAGTCTAGAGTATTCTGTTGGTATCTTGCCAGTAAACCTTGGGGTTCTTTGGATTGCATCTTTGCCTTTGTCACATGGCAATCTGCCTCATTTCCTGACTTCTTCCATGACCATTCCCTTTGCATATAAGGACTCCAATCATATATGGTTAAGGCCCATCCTCATTCAGTTTGGTCACACCTTAACTAATAATGACCATCTTCAAAAGTTCTATTACAAATAGGTTCAACCCACAAGAATGTGCATTAAGGCTTGAGCAATCCCCAACACCTGGCATATTCTCTCTCTTTTGAAAGAATTGTTTACTTAGGATCTCATCTCCTAGCTGTCTGAGAGAATATGGTCAAGCATCTCATTCAATATTTGCCTCTATCACCTTTTAGTGTGCTTTATTTTTCTAAAGAAGCTAATAAGATAAAAACTGCATTTCCCAGATCCCCTCACAGCTAGGGTTTCAAATGTGATATAGACTCTGCCAATAAGAACCACACCTGAGGAAGTTTGATTCAAAATTGAAATAAATTGGGGGAGGGGGAAAGAAACAATACAAAAGGCATCAATATTGCTGAAATGGATCCAGCAGAGGGGAAATACTTCTGAAAACAGTCTTTTATTTTATATTTTTGTATTTCAATGAAGTGGGGTGACCCTAAACCAGCCCTGGGACAGTAGCTTCCCCATTTTCCACCTTTGTGAATACTGTTCATTTGGCAGGCTCCTTGTGTATGTTGTTCTAGGTACCATTTTATAAACACAGCCTACAGCTTCCAAATGATTTTGTAAGCATGAAGTTACCCATATTATCTGGCATTCTACTCAAAATAGTAGATGATTTCTGTTCAACAACAAAGCCCTGACACATTGTCCTTCAAGACACTAACTTGATAGGAGAATTGCATCTATATAGAACATTTAAAAACTATTATCCCTTTGAATTATAATAACTTTTCCTATATACCCATATCTTTAAGTGATGTAGTACTCAATAGTTTTTTAAATAGTACAAAACCAGCAGTTGTGTCTGGCCCATACTTTTCCCCTTTCTATTTGCAATTATGGAAAGAAATCAACTTTCAACACTTAGCAAGTTCGATTTTTACTTCAGCATTTTAAAAAATTATATTTAACCCAAAAATTTTTTTCTTTATCTGTTTAAAATATTATTTCCTCATTCATTTATTTAAAACTATTTTTAGTGCCATCTGCTGTTTCAGAACACAAAGTTCATGCCCTATTACATAGGAATGGGAGTGTAAACTAATAAAACTGTGGGAAAAGCTCAAAGTAAGGAGATAGCCAAAATCTTTGTAAATTGTCTCTCATTATTGTTTTTGTATTTTCAAATGAATTAGGTAACCTCTCAGTTCCTTCATTTTCTTTTTCTTAGATTTTCCCTTTAGCAGTACTCTCTCATCCTATTCTATGTGGCAAATAGCTCCCTACACCTATTGTATAGCTGTTGTTTGGGGACTCCCTTTTCATATTTCACTGAGTTTAATTTCTTGGTTCCAATCCCAAGCCTACATTTTCCTTTATAAACTCCCTTGTTTTGGTGACATTCATTGTTCAATATCTACTTAAGAAGGAATATTTGGGGGTAAACTTTTGAGGCCTTGTTTAAAAGGTATTTATTTTACCTTTTGTGACATATATAATTATATCAGATCATTACTAGTGAGCTACTTTTTGATGTTTAATATACATGCTATTGAGTAGCTTTCCTCATTAGATATACTCCAAGTGTCAATATCTGAAGATTTTATCACACCCCAGGGTCATTCAGTTTTTCAAGGAAGTCTATCATCTCATATCATTGGATTATATATATGCTTACATGCCTAACAGTTGAATTCCAGAAGTAGGAAATTGCCTATTTCACCAATTTTAGTCTTTTTGCCCCCATTTCATTTCTTGCTTTCCATGGTACTTAACTGGCTCACTTATCTTTGCTATTTTTCTTACAGTTGCCTAGATTACAGTCTTCTTTATTCTCTTAAGTCCGTTCAACTTCACTACATGCTTGCCATCTCCAAAAATGTATTTAAATTCCTGTCTTCTATTACTTCCTTTCTTGATATCTTTTTCTTTGTGTGTTCATGACTTTTTATTTCTTTACTGACATTTTACTGAGATTATTTGAGAAAGAGGAAATATAGTATATATCCAACCATGTTTAACTAGAAGTTCCACCCCTATCTTATTTATTTTATGTATTACAAGATCCAAACATGTGTTAAATTGAAATTTATAAATGACAAGCATTAAAAACAGATTTTGAATCATAAGTACTAAAAATACACTAAATTGTATGCTGATAACATTTGTAATAAAAAATTTAATGGATAAATAGTAATTACATCCAATAAGGAATAAGCATACTTTGTAGTGGGTCATATTTTAAACTATCTTAAATTGAACAAGGAATGAGCAATTCACACTAATAATTAGTCTTTAAGCATAGGCTTTACTACTGTGGCTCCTCAGGGAAAGAGTCATTCATCAGATAAACCAGACATTAGACTCTGTCATCAGAAATTATATATATGAATCTTAAAGGCTCAATTCAGGATACCTGTCATCCAGTTAATAGGGGTTCTTAAAGATAAATCTGAGAAAACATATGTGAATAATTTATCAAAGAAATAATAAACTTTGCAAGAATGGAAGCATGGGGACTTCCAACTTGGCAACAGCCAGCATAATTAATGGGAAAAGACCTTCACCAAGGAAATTGTATAATTTTGGTACACAATTAAGATAGAGCACTTCCTGCAAAGGATCAGGAAAAAGAATTGCATTGGACTTCTAAACAAAGACATTGAAAGATATGCAACAATGGTATCATGTTATGTCCTTCCAAACTATTAAGGTTGAAATAGAATCATGACACTTTCAGGCATGCAAATTCTCAAAAATATTTATCTCCCATAAATGAAAAGAGGATGTGTGCAACTAAACCAAGACATTGATCAGGAAAGGGGAAGACGCAGGTTCTAGGAAATGGAGACTCCAACTCAAGAGAGTTTCACTGGAAATCCCAATATAAGTGCCTGCATCAGGCTTAACAGTCAGCAATTCAGATCAGAATGGGAAGGTGGAGACTGCAGGAAGAGGTTGTCATAGGGGAAAAGTGTAATTGACATGTTATCTGATGTCTTTATTACTCAGACAAAATAAGTCACATTTCAGGATGTCACATATTAAACACATTCATGGAATATTATAAGAATTTTAAAATAATAATATTTATCTAGTCAAATCAAGAAAGTTCCTTCTGGCTAAGAATACTGTTTTCCCCTATTGTCAACAAAAGCTCCATATATTTCATAAAGATCAGAATTAACTATCAATCTTTTGGAGAGGATCAAGTTTAATACCAACAAAATCTCTTCTATATCATATCCACACCCTTAACAATTAATCAGAAAAGAACCAATAAAATGTTACCATAAAATCACACACCATGGATTCCAAACAATTTAATTCATTAATTTGATAAACTAAAACATAGTGAATAGACCAATTATTTTGACCACAGCTCATAAGCCCATGATTTAAAGATGTAAATTGAATTTATTTTTGCAATGTTGAAAATATTCCCATATTTTAGTCTATATAGAATTGTCCAAAGTTTTTGTTAACTATTGTGTATAGTGGCCTACATAAAATTCTCAGAGAAAATGGCAGAATATTCATTCCTAATACAAAATTGAGGTACAGATCCAAGTAATACTAAATTAATAAGCCAGTCAGAGAGAATGATTTCAGAACGTAATACTAGATCATAATTCAGGCACCTGAATCTTCTTGCTACAGACTGGTCAGTTGGTCATTTCCTTCAATTTCTTTGGCTCTCCATTTCATATATTAAAAATAAAATTTTGGAATAAATAGTTTCTAAGGTAACTTCTGACTCAAAGATCATTTATTTCTCCAACATCTTGACCTCTCAGCGATTTTCAATATGATGATCTTTCTTTCTTTTCAAACAATCTCCTCCTTGATTTTCTTGACAGTTCTCCACCTTCCTTTTCACCTTCCTGAAAATCTGGCTGTACTGCATTTTTGTACTCTTCTTTGTATTATTGATAGTTCTTTTCTGGTTATTCTTTGCTGAGAACTTATCTCTTCTACCTGGCAGTTAAGCATGGATTACTTCAAACCTGAAGCTAGACTCTATTTTTTTTTCGCTCTGCATTATCTTTCCTGGAAATCTGGTCTATACCTATTGCTAGAAATACCATCTCTGGAAAATAGCCTCTGAATTTATAGCTCCAGTGAGACTCAGACATCAACACTAACTGCTTAATCAGTATCTCCATATGAATAATTCGAAGTGAACTAGTCCTAAACCAAACTCATCATCTAATTTCACATTTCGTCTTCACTATTCCCATTTTAATGAATAATCCCATGGTGAATCGATTTGCATAATATAGTAAACTTAATGTTGTCCTTATGCATATACTCTCTCACTTCCATATACAATTCATAATAGAGACATTTCAAGGTCACCTCTAAAATATCTCTTAAAGTCATTTATGCATCTATATCATACTCTGGCCCAAGCACCACCATCACTTGCCTGGATTAAGACAGAATCCTGTTGGTCTCAGTAGTATATACTTTCTGTTTTTCAATCTGTTATCCATACTGGAAAAGAATATTCATTTTAAAAACCACACCTGTTCAGGTTGCCTTTTAAAACTCTTCAGTGGATTCCTGTTTCTCTTAGGGGAAAGAGAAATATCCTTCCTTTGGCATATAATTCCTCTATGATCCTTCCACAGCTATCTGAGTAAGTTTAGCATCATAATTATAAAGAAGAATTTTAGAACCAGACTGCTTGGGTGCAAATCTAAGACCTGCCACTCATCAGCTCTGTGAAGTATGTAAAGTATTTTCTTCTCTTAGCCTGTTTTCAGATTGTTAAAATTGAATAAATTCACATATATAAAATACTTTGACCAGTGCCTGGCACTCAGCCATCAATTTACCATAGTATTAAAATTACTTTTTCATTCTCATCTCATAACCCTCTCCCTCTCAATCACTGTAGTTTAGACACAGTATTGCTTACAAATCTTTCTGATTCTTTGCTGTCTGTTGCTGTTTGTTTTAAGATGCTCAAAAGCCCATGCTGAGATTTACTCCAGGCCATTTGAACATGCCATTTCCAATGTCTGGAATGCCCTCCTACCCACCCCCACCTCCACCCCATTGACTTAACTCCAAATCATCTCTTAAATCTCATGCTTCCTGAACAGATCCCCTAAGGTTAAATCCATTTTCCTCAGCATAAGTTTTCATCGTACCGTCTTTTTCATTCAGAGCCATATCTGATTGTAATTAAATATTTGTAATTTTTTCAATATCTTTCTCACAAATTATACCATAAACTCTTAGAGGATATGACATATGTGTACTTTATCCCATGTTATGTGTAGAGTCCTTTACAGTTTTCTCACTTTATTCTCTAAAATGCTAATGGGTTTTACATAGTCATATCAAAAGATATAAATTGTCATTTTTTAGGAAAAATTAACCAAATTTTTGTAATAAGGCAAGGAGGGTGTGCTGTGTCCTTCAGTGTCATGGGTCCTTGTTTCACAGAACCACCTGAAATATTTTTTAATTTCCTAGGAGAATTGACTCATGTTAGACTTTGCTCTTTAATATTTGACTGCTGTCCACACACTGTGAAATGACATGTTAGCTTGGCAGGTATTTTTTTAATATATTATTTATTTTTTCTAAAAGATACTTAGATTACATAAAATGTTACATAAAAAATTAAGGGATTCCCATATGCCCCACTCCTTATACCTCCCACTTTTCCCTACATTAACAACTTCTTTCATTAGCGTGGTACATTCATTACAATTGATGAACACATTTTGGAACATTGCCACGAAGCATGGACTATAGTTTACATTGTAGTTTACACTCTCTTGTATTCAATTCTGTAGGTTATGGAAGGATATATAATGGCCTGTATCTGTCATTGCAAGGTCATTCAGGACAATTCCAAGTCCTGAAAGTGCCCCCGATGACACCTCTTTTTCCCTCTCCCTGCCTTCAGCACCTCCAGTGGCCACTGTCTCCACATCAATGATAAAATTTCTTCCATTGCTAGAATCACAATAAGTTTATAGTAGAATAACAGTAAGTCCACTCTAGTCCATATTTTATTCCCCATACTTGAGGCTTCTGGGATGTTGCTGCCCACTCCACCTCTAATTGAGAAGGGGCTTTGATCCCACATGGCTGATCGATGGGACTCTCTTACTTGCAGTTTTAGTTTCTCTTGGTTCCTTGGAAGGGTGGCTGTCCAGCCTCACCTCCTTGTTACTAGTCCTGTGAGAGTCCAATGAACTGAAGCATAGGTTTGCAACTCTGCTGAGGCTCAGAGCCCAGCTGGCACATGGACAACCCAAAGATTCAAGTCTCTTGGGCATACACCTACCAACTCCAGCACCAACTGTAGGTTCAACTAGAAGGGTCAAAAGAGGCATGTATAGAGAAGTCACAACTGAGTCCAACTCTGTCATACTTGGGAGCACAAATTCCAAAGTAGGACTCACTGGCAAGAAACCAAACCTCAAAGCTATCTGACATGACTGCAGGACCTGGGTGTCTCCAGAGCCTTCAGGAGTCCCACTATTTGGGGTAGTATCTACTTTGGCAGTCTACGCTATCCTGCTGTGATGTGCATAAGGGTTACCTCTGGGATGACCTCCTGACTCACTTTGAAGTCTCTTAGACATATAAACTCATTTGACTTTACCTTTTCCCCCTTATATTCAAGGTCTTTTTCCAGTTGTATTGCTAGTTGGTGCTTGGTAGGAATCCCTTGGTGCCAGGGAGATCCATCTCCAAGCTGGGGGGGAAGATAATGCATTCATATGCTGAGTTTGGCTTAGAGAAAGGCCACATTTCAGCAACATGGAGGCTCTGAGGAGGTAGCTCTTAGGCACCCTACAACACTAGGCTAAAGGCTCATAAGCATAGTTGTCAATATCAAGGACCCATCAGTGGACCACCCTTCTTCACTAGTCATTGCCCCTGTACTGGGGGATTGTTGCTGTTCCATTAGAGAATTAGGCAGATCTCCCCAGGATGTGAATTCAATACTTTTTCAGTTATTGTGTGAATCTCTGCCTACCGTGACAATGCCCCATGAACCGTAGAACACATTTATTTGTCTTATATGTATGCCCAGATGAACTTCCTCCTATGTATCCCCCATCATTGACACCCCACACCAGTGACCCTCCCCTGCCACAGTCAGTTGTAATTCTTCTGTGATCCAAAACATCTTAAAAAATGAAGCCAAGAATATTGCCAAATACAATTAATAGGAAAATGAAATAATAATGATGGGTTTAAGTATAAGAAATAAAATACATAATAATTTAGAAAAACTAAAACTAAATTAAATTTTAAAAATTGGGATATTAAAAAAAATGAAAAATACTTTAAAAAATTTTTGACATCTTGTTTTTCATCACTGTAATATCTGTTGTCCTGTATGTACAAGTGGCATTTTCTTCCATTTCTGTCCCAGTGTATTACCTTTTTTTGTTTTGTCTTCAAAAAAGTTTTAGGTCAAAGTAAAGTCACATACAGAATATAGGGGACTCCCAAATGCCGAACATCCTCCCCCTTTTTCCCCTTCCCATATTAATAACCTTTTAATGTGTGGATGGTACATTTGCTACAATTTATGTACAAAAATTAATACATAGCTACTAACCATGATCAATGGTTTACATTGTGGTTTACATTTTCAGCCATACATTTTATAAATTTTTGCTGAAATTTAAAGTGGCCTGTATCCAACATTGCAAGATCATGCAGAACACTTCCATTGCCCCCAATACCCTCTCTTTCATCTATTCTATTCCTCCCTCCCCCTCCCCTTGGGGCCCATGACAACCACCAACTTCACTCCTTGAAGGACAAGATTCATAGTTACGTGCAACAACACAGGGCTTGACACACTGGTCTGTCTTCCCTTATTAGAAACCGTCCATGTTCTCAAAAGACACCCACCCCTCTGACTGAAAATATATCAGGCCTCCCCAGGAGGGGAGTCCAACTCCTTTCCACTCATTGTGTGGGTCTCCACCCACTGATACAACACACTATCACAAAATGATCACTCGCACATTCTCTAGAAGACTGCCCCAGGTGTGCCCTGTCCCGAAAGTCCCCACATGCAACATCCTAAACCAGTAACCCTTCCTTGTCATAATGCCAAAAGAGCTTTCCTAAGATTCTAGTTTTAACCACATACCCATCAATCCCAGTGTTCACCTGCTCCTCTCCGAACTCTCCCCCCAATTCCTTGGACCGTTCTACCCATCCTCCCCACCCTACCCCCTTGTCAAACTTGCACTGCCCAATCCATTAGTATCACCACACCCCTGCCATATCCCTTCACTGCACATCTACTCACTTCCACCATATCATAGATTTTGTCCATATGGGCATTGGCTCACAACCCTCTTTTCCCTTTCTATTTCCTGTAACCCTATCTTCCATACTATAGCTCTCTGAGTCTGCTTGATTTGCTTAATTCATACCAGAGAGCTGGCGGTTTATTAATAATGAAAAAACAAAAACAAAATAAACCCAAAGCTTATGTTTTAATTGTCCTAAAGAACATTAACTAGTGCTCTTTTTAACCTAGTATTTAAAAATATTTCTAATATTTTAAATGCCTACAAATAACAGTTCCTCAAATGCTCTTTGGATGGCTTTACTATATCTCTGGTCCCCTTAGCAATGAGATAATTGTTTAAATATGTTCACTTTATTTTGTATGAGTAATGTTTTTAATTTTTTAAATTATACTTTGATATAATCAGTTAGTTTACTAGATTAAGCCAGTATTTACTATGATAAATTGTCCTGTGGCAGTGTGAAATTCTTTTGTTCTCTCATAAGTCATTCAATAAAAAGAATAAAAAATTAGCTTACCTGATATATTATTCTCTAACACTTATGTTATCTTTTAAAATGCATAGTTCAGTATAAAAATTGAGCTATTTTGTTCTCAGTTTAAACTGGAGCCCCAAACAGTAGGCACTAACTGCTCTCATATTTCAAAGTGAATTGTGATTCCACTACTTGAAATGGAGAAGAAAGAGAGGTGTTTTATTTTTAATCTTAGCTTTTTAATCACATAAAGACAATAAAATTGTCAAGAGTTAGTGATTAAAAGAGGACTTTTAGAGAGAGCTCTTCATGTGCTATGGGTTCCTTCTCTAATCCCAAAGAGGAGAGAGTGGGCGGTACTTCCCATTAATTGAAGATAGGTGCTTTAAACAGACCACTCAAGGAACTTAATATGGCTCCTCTTAAGTTCAAGAGGAACAGTATATTGTTGACTGACTCATATCCTCTTAAAGAGCAAAAGACTGGATCACTAATTATCATGGAAAATCAAGGAAGAGGCATCTGAGTTGAAATTGGCCTTTTATTGAAAACTGACAAGAGTCAGTTTGTCTGTGCATACCATCACTGAGGGACCAGAAGCACCCCATGGTTAGGGGTATATGAGGTAATCATCTCCAAAGTCCTATGATGAGGTACTATGTTACAAAGAAAGCAAGGCTTGGACTGAATTCTACCAAACACAGAAAATTTCATTTGCAGGCAGACACCAGTGATAGGACCTATTGTTATTATGGTATTCAGTTATCCTTATCTAATCAGACAACAGACTTCCATAACATGGTGGCACATTGAACTGAACCAAGCACTGGACAAAGGACTTACTTTGGAAAATGTTGGCCTCTAAGCTCCTTAGTATGTCCAAGAGCTGAGTACACATACACAGTGGCTAGTCAATAAACATATCTTGACCACCACTCATTTCAGCAAAATTAAATATATAAATATATATACTCTAAATTTCCCTATATTGCTTAAAAAATCATCTACTGCAGTTTGAGTATGACACTAAAATATATTAAATAAATATCATATTTGTGATGCTGAAATATTTTTAAATAAATTACTGATAATATATGACCTAAATTTCCAAAGGTTCCCTAACCACAGAATGGGTGGACCAAAATTAACCAGCCAGAATAGGGCTGCTCTTTGGCCTTCTTAAGGGAACTGCGTGTGAGAGATTCCTGGGGACTTTGTGGTGTGCTCTGAAGTACTCACATGCCCTGTGAGAGAGTGTCAGCTCTAATCATCTGCAATGCATGAGAACCCTGATGCTCCCTTACAACATTATTTATCAAGTAAGAACTTTCTTGTCACATCCCAATACTGGTGATTGATTGATACACTTCTCTATTGATGGTTAGAGGAGGTTTCAGCATTAAGTGAAGTTCAGACTTTTAAAATTAATATACTGGATTTAACAAAACGATTGTTGAATGGAGACTGGTAAATGGAAGTCACTTTGGGAATTTTCCTATCTGAAAGTGATCATGACTAGCATGGGCAATACTCAACTTTTCATCCAAGAGAAGAAAAGGAAAAATGAGTCCCAAGCATGGGTTGGGATGGACAGTTATGGATAAATATAAGGTTCCTTTATATATGCACTCAATGAGTGCTATTATTTCAGTATAATGGTTCTTTTCCCAAATTCTCTCTCAAAATGTATATACCATAGTTAAATGCTCAAGCTCACATACTAGTACTACCAAAAAAAATACTCTCCTACCTCCCCTTTCAGTATCCCCAAACCCTTCAAGTAAAATATCAATAAATTCCCAAATGGCACAAATAAGAGATGGGTAGTGTCATTTCTATCGTGATCCCATCTTATTACACTGATGGCTAAGGATTAGGAATTGCCTAAATTACAAGATATTGGGGGCAAAGTTCCTGGCAGCAGTAGAGTGCTACTGAAGCATCAGTTTTCTGCTCCCTGGACAAAGGGCAGTGGCAGTAGTGATCTGTTTCCAGACAAAAACGTAAGGCATGGTGAGATAGTACTGCCTGAAGCCATGAGTGGTGTGAGAGGTCATGTCTAGAAGATGGTAATTGTGTTTACAGTCCCTGTTCCAACTGCTACCATAGATTCTGAAGAGAGTTTTTGTTAAGGCACAGTTCTATGAGGAGAGCTACTGTTCCAGTGTTTTATGCAGTTGAAAGGATGCCATATCATGGAAGACAAAAGCCATTTAAATAACTTGTTTTGACTTGAATTTTAGTCTATACAGAGTCAGTTTCATGGGTTTCTGATGCTCATATTTTTCTTTAGCTATCTTTTTTTAAAAAACAATTTATTGAAGTATATCATTCATACATGAACATACATAAAACATAAGTGTTCAGCAAACATCATGAACTTACAAAACAAACATGGATAACATCATACAGGGCTCTCACACATCATCCCCTCAACAAACACCCTGCATTGTTGTGAAACATTTGTTAACATATCATGATAGAGCATTGTCAAAGTCTTACTAACAGTTATAGTCCATATCCATATTTTTCTCCCTATACATTCTTCTTTTAAGGATTTATTTATTTATTTATTCACTTTCATCCATCTTCACCCTCTGCCCCATTTTTGCTGCCCCTGTGTCCACCTGCTGGGTGACTCTGTGTCTGTTTCCTGCCCTCTCTTCTCATCCTTCTCCTCCTGTCTTCACTGGAATTCTATGCTTGAAAACTTCAATTTGGGAGAGAGGTGTCCTACCACCTGCACCACCTTAGTTCCTGGTTTTCCTGCACATCTCATCTTGGCTCTCCCTTGTGTCACTCTCCTATTATGTTATCATCTTGCTGCGTGGCTTGCAGGGACTGGCAGCACACCTGCACGTGGGGTCTGATGGCTCACCCACACACGGGGCCTAGTGGCTCATGAGCCTTCTATATTTTTCATTTTTATTTTTATAGTGATGTTCCTGGGATAGAACCCAGTTCCCTTCATATGAGAGACAGACGTCCAAACATTTGAACCACATCTGTCCCCCATTATATCTTTAATGTTGACCAAAGGTACCTAGAGTTCCAGTAATGTCCCATACAGTATGGTCATATAATAAATCAGGCTTAGTTTATCACCAGCATTCCAAAAACTGGACCTAGGGAGAAAAACTAGGTCTGGGGATACATGCATGGTTTCTAATGTAGTAAATGTTTAGCTATGATGGTTAGGCTAATGTGTCAACTCGACCAGGTAATTATGTCCAGGTATTTGGTCCAGCAAGCATTGGGCTAATTGTAATACAAGAGCGTTTATGGGCTTCGATCACCAGTGAGTTTACTGCATGGATGGCTGATTACATCTGCATCAATCAGGGAAATTGGATCAAGAATGGATGACGGTTTTATCATTCAGTTGACTGCCATAATAGGGAACTGATTTCAACATTCAGAGAGAATTTTCCAGCTTGTCGTTTGACAGCCAACTTCTCCCAGAAACTCATCAAGTACACTTCATTGGTCTTTGAACGGAGCCCCTGGCTTGCAGCCTGGGGGCAGAACCTGGAATTGTGCATCCCCACGGTCATGTGAGAGACTTATAACATCTTATATTTTTAACAGATATCTCCTTTTGATTCTGTTTCCCAAGAGAACCCTGACTAGAACAGCTGGTACCGGGAGTGGTTCTTGAGGAACAGAGTCTTAAACATGGGATATCTGAGGTGGTTCTCTACTCTAATTGGACTCAAGGGTACTAATGACTCCCTTTCCAATAATGAAGAGGTTGCTAAGAGTCCATGGCGTGAGCTGGCAATAGAGATACGCAATATAGCATCACTGGATTCCCCTACTTCCACACTTATAAGAAGCAAGGATCTGGGTGACAGTGTTTTCAATACTTTAACAGAATTTTGTGGCATAAAAAAGTTTAATGGTGTTGGCTGGCTCCTTCTAGATACTCTGGATACAGTTAAAAAAGAAAGGGATGAGCTAAAGTCTTCAAATTTGGAACTTAAATGCCTTATGGATGATATGAAAGTTTGTACATGTGCCTTGAAAGAAAATCTTTTCTCCTGTAGCCAAAGACTTGAGATATCTGAGAATCAAATCTAGACGCTCATTGTATGAGTAGCAGAACTACAAAGGAAACTAAAATCTCAACCTCGCAGGGCTTCTGCAATTAAAGTGAGAGCGTTAATGGGAAAGGAGTGGAACCCAGAGGATTGGGATGGACACATATGGGATGATGATGATATTGGTGGGGACATTGGAACTCTAAATTCTGCTGAGACTTCACCAGATAAACCTGTGATAGCCTGTTCTGTGGAGACCACACCTTGTCAACCTTGTATCATTGTGCCTCCAGCCTTCCCGAGGGAGTCCAGACCTCCTTCTAGCTCTAGGGTGGTACCAGCCAAATTCCAGCATGCACTGCCCAGCCTCCACCCTGCCCTGAGGAATCTGCCTTTCAACCCCTGCCTGAAGAGATTAACCCTGTCTCACCAGAAGAAAATGCAAGGGAATGCCTTGAGGTCAGTAGCCTGCAAGACATCTCTATTCCTTCTCCTTACCCACCCCCTCCAGCCCTCTT
>PVKH010001473.1:0-30429 GCA_004027955.1 Chaetophractus vellerosus
TGCTTGAGACAGAGGGAAGGTATGGGGGGAGGAATGGGGGGGATAAGGGCGACATGATTTATATTTATGATTTATGCTTGGTATGTGCTTTCCATGCATTACCAGTATTATGAGCCTATAGGGCTGTTTGAGCAGGGTGTTCTTGAGGTCTAGTTCATTAATTAGCAAGCAGGATGCTGATGTAAGATTTTGGTTATCTAGTGAAGATCAGTAGACCTTGCAGGTGTCAGCTTGAACTCTTTGTTAGAGTTCTTCCTCCCAGGCTGGGGCAGGGGTTTTTATCTGTACCCCAAAGGATTATTTGTATGTCAGCTTGCTTCAGGTAACCTTTGTTTCTTCTTTATAACTCTCTGGATTAAATGAAAGCTCAAGCCAATCTAGATTTTTAGTAAAATCATTTATCATCCCAATTTCACACTGCTTAAAAGTGTTCTGGGTCTGTTGTATCCAGGACTGAACATTTAGTGTCATAGGATCTCCATAATGGTCCATCAATTTACCCTTCCGCTGGGAATGCTTACGGTGGTCCACTTCCTCACATCCTCACCAGAGCTAAATAGCATCCACCTTTTCAGTTTTTGCTAACTTAGAGGCTAAGTTTCTTTTCCTGTCTTCTTGATGTTCTCAAAGGAATTACTTGCATGTTGTTTATATATTCCAGTTATAAATCCTTTATTGATTATCTTTCTTGCAAATATCTTCTCCCAGAGGTCAAATCTGTTAGCTATGCCTATAGCATTTGGCATTGAACGGAAGTTAATATTTAAGAAGTGAGTTTGGTATTTTTCTTTTTATGCTTGTGATTTTTGCCTTTAAAATATCCTTCCATCTCAAAAACATACTGATATTTTACATTTTCTTTCAAGAATGAAATGATTTTGCTTTAGGTCTTTAGTTTATCTTAAATTTATAAATGTAATTTCATCTATATATATAAATAGTGAGATAATTTTTCTAACGTGATTTATTAGTAATCTATATTTTTCTCAGTGATTTGAGATGCTACCTCTATCATATAGCAATTACTTCTGTGGGTTTTCCCCCCTAGATCCACTATCCTTTTCATTATTTCTTTGTTCCTCCACCAGACCACTTTGTTATAATTAATGTAACTTTGTAATATAGCTTAATTCATAATGCTAGTCCCTCCTTTTTTTTTTTTAAATATAGAATTGTCTTAGCTATTAATGAACCTTTAATCTTCCAATTACATATCGATATTCACGAGTTTCTTAGAAATGTTTCTGGGAATTTTTTTTACAGCTATGTTGATTATATACATAAATATGGGTTAAATTGGGTAAATTGGTATCTTTAAAATGATAAGTCTACACTCTCATGACTATGGCATTGTTATCTAATTTTATATCTCTGACTAAAGTTTGATCGAGCAAGGTCTTGTTTGATTATAGATCAAATGTTTGTTGTTCTCTGAATGCTATCTTCTTTTCTATTATGTGTTTCAATACATTATTGTTGATATAGAGGAATATTATTTATTCTTTATGTTGAACTTGCACTGGATACTCTGATGGTTTCACTTACATTTGCTGTAATTGAAATATGTACAAAGTTTAGTGGGAGCCAGAGGAAAGGATTAGTAATGACATGGGGATATTGGGCTATCAAAGAAACAGAGGAGAAAAGATGTACTTGCAGTAAGTCTCCAAAGATGAAGAAGCAGTTAGATATTTGCATGAACAGAATCACAAAGAAGTAGAGCAGTGTGCTGCTTTAGGGATATATAATTAGCTTGGCATGGTTAGGACAAAGGGGATGAAAAGAGGTGTAGTGAAATATTTGTAAAAGACACATCCTGGAGATGAAGACCTGAATTCATGCTGAGGAGTGAAAATTAATGGAGTAAGCGTTGATTAAAGAAGGTAGAAAAAAGCAGAGAAATTTAAACTGATGAAAGAAATAAGATAAAGAACAGAAATTGCTGAGACAACAGAGAAGTGATAGAGAGGCTGTATGGAACCAAAAGCTGTCTTGAGAACAATATATACAAATTTTTGGCAATTTGTCATGAGAAAATAACCAAAGTAAAAATTAACAAATGTGATTAATTTGGACATGGAGAAATTTAAAAAGTCATAAGTTAATATTCTTAATAATTTATACTAATAAATTTGAAATAGATAATTCTCTAGTAAAATTTAAACGTATAAAGTAGACTCAATTAAATTCCTGAGTAGACTGATAAGCTAATTAAAGACATTTGACTGGTAGTCAAAAATTTTGTTTTACTACTTCTACCTTGTCAAAAAAAAAAAAAAATTACCAGACTATAACATATTCCAAGTTAAGAAAAACAACAACAATAAAAACACAAAGAAAAATCTGCATATTCTTTTGGAGAAACTTTATAGAAGAAAATCTGCCCAATTTGTTTTATGAAGCCATTATAACCTTAGGTGCCTAACTTAGTAATAATAAATACTAGATAACAAGACTGAAATTGAGAAAGGACAAAGCACAGTACAAGAAAAGAAAATTATACACAGTTAAATTTATGAACACAGATGGAAGTATCCTAAGAAAAATATTTGAAAAGAAAAGCTAGAATCTAACAAGGTTTATATAAAAATATGAAAAACTGAATTAAGCAATGTTTAAGTAAAAAAAAAGGCATGACCAAGTAGATTTATTACAGGAAGTAATTTATTAATGTCAAGCCCTGTATTAAAGTATTCAAGGAGTAAAAAACAAATGATCACTTTAATTGTTATAGAAAATAATTTGTTAAAATTCAACAGCAGGGAGTGGATGTAGCCCAAGTGGTTGAATGCCTGCTTCCCATGTACGAGGTCCTGGATTCAATACCTGGTACCTCTTTAAAAAAAAAAAAAATCAACACCATTTTATAATAAAACAAAGTAACCAAGGGAGCTTTTTTAACCTGAGGAAGGAAATCTAATTAAAAGCTACATACACTAAACATGCTTTTGATGAAACTTTAGAAGGTATCTCTTTAATATTATGGACAATTTTGATTCTCAAAAAATTTTTACTTTACTGGATAATACAAATATTTGAATATGGAGAATCAGTGAAGAGTCAGCATGCCATTTCTAAAGAGTTGTTGGAACCTTTTCTAAAAGTTTACTTGTGAGAAAACTCAAAACAATAATTGAATCTTTAATATGTTTGTTTTGTATGTTCTATAGAATACTATTTATGTTTGTTTAATGATCAGGATTCTTAAAACTTTAAAGTAAAATGTGACAAAATACTACTTAAAATCAGAGCACATGTATGCTGGTTTTAATTCCATTGCTCTCTATTAGTCAGCACATTGTACATCACATCATAATCTAAACACATTCCTCAGTTACTCTCAGGTTTGGGGTCTTTGGAAGTCATAGTATATAAGTTCTGGATATAGAATTATCTTAATAATCTGTAATTAAAGTAATATTCTGAAAATGCAATAGATTGGTAAGTGAACTCTACCTAAAAAAAGATAAACTCATATTGCTGAAGTTCACACCCTAACTCAAACCCTGATCCTGCCCTTATCATCAAGTAATAGGAACAGTAATCCTAAGAATAACTATTAAAACATGTAACCCAAAACTATAAGGCATTATAGAGAAAGAATGTGCCTAAAATATTATTGGAACATTTTAATATTGTATTTTCAGTGAAAGTATATGTCATGCTCCATCAAAGGAGTCCACATATGTTATGTACATCCCAACGCCTGCGAAATACCGAACTGATAGACCCATCATTCCAATGGCATGGGCCAAGAGGTAAAATTGTTTCAGGTAGGATTTTGTTTCAATTATCATAATTAAATTGATGTATTTAAAATGTTTATATTATGTACATTTATCCATTTCCTCATTTCTTTTTCCTGGGATTTCCTTTTGGAGGTAGAATCTAGCAACATAAATGGTGATCTTTTTTCTTTTTATTTTACTTTTTTACATATTTTAATTTGAGATTTAGCTCTTAGTAAAGTTCACTAAGCATTTATATTTCAAAAAGAAGATAATTTTTAAAAATTTCATAAAATCATCTTGGTTAGTTCAATTAGGCTTTTGTTAGTAAAATAATAAAAAGAAGCAAATATGATTCTGGCTTCTGTAAAAAATATGAATGTGCATTTTGTGCCATAGATTTAAAACATAGCTTTATTTGTTTTATACAGCCCTACATTGGAACAATTTGAGACTTAATTAGTAGTTATTTTATATTTTATACTTTTTAGACAAAAATTCTAACTAGACAATATGGACTATATTTTAATTTCCCTTAACAATTTATATCCATATTGAAACAAAATGCCTAAAGTTAATATATTGATACTTTAGCATTAAAAGCATGCTTTAAACTCTACTGCTTGGTTTGACAGTGGTTGTCTCTTAATATATTATTGATGCTTTGGTTACAAAAGCAGAAACATAGCACTCAGATTTTCACCTAGACAAAAGGATAGATTTGAGAAACACCTGAATGGTAGCATTTCAATTTTAAATTTTTAAGGAAAACAAGATCTTAGAAAACAAAGGTACTTTCATCCCATGGAGATTATTCTTTATATGACTTATACGAATGGCATTTCCTACAGTCACCTTCTTATTTTGTTATTCTGAAATGCTTATTTCACTTACATTCTAATTTTTTGTTTGATAAAAGCCTACTTTAACAGTGTAATTGAAAAAATATAAATTAGGTTAGCTGTTGTTTTCATTCTTGCTAAAGAACCTGGATTGATGAATTTTCTTCCTAGAAATCTGTTGAATATTCCTCCTAGACATTGTTGAATGAAGGAACTAATCATTTTTGTGTACCCTCTGAGGAAGTTTTTCTTTATTGCTCTATTCTCCATGCTTTTTTTTTTTTTAATAACCCTAATTGGTATATTGAGATACTGCCTGTGGATTAAAATCTACAAGTTTATTTTATTATCTTGGATGAATGAATTATAGCATATTTATACAAAGTCATGACATTTTTAAATATGCTTGAATATTTTATATAGTTGAAGGAGCTTGCTTGTAAATTTCTGTTATATTTATGTTGATCTAAAATAGCTCAAGCTTTAATGAGTCTACTCTTTCGATCATAAGGTGGTTCCTTAAAGTAAGTTATTCTGACTTAATTTTGTGACTATTTGGTGGATGTCATTTTGCTAGGTTTTATGGGAGGTAAAAAGATCAGACATATCCTCTGTCTTCCTACAATAATGTATTAGGAAGGGCCAGTAATAAAAATGTCTTAAGAGGTTTAGCAGCTAACATAAATCAGTGAGGTGGCCCAGATGTAAAATCCAATACTGGAAATATAATCAAATTAATTTTATTGCTCTGTGGTAGTTCCAATAATGAAATACAAGTATATACATTAAATATATTTTATATTCAATGTTGAAAATATGGAGATTGAAAAATATAAAAGTTTAATTAAAAATAGAAAAGTTTAAATATTAAAGTTCTCTTTTGTAATCTGTTACTCCTTTGATATCAAAGTGGAAATCTGAAACCTTTTCTTCTCTATTAAGCCATGTCTGGCCTTGTAGTTCTTATTGCATAATACTATATACAATTCAATTTTGGATTCTTTAACCAAGAGCTGTATTTTATTAACTTCATAGTGGAAAATAGTTGTTCACAAATGCAGTCATTTCCTTAATACAATGTTTTTTATTTTATATTTATCCAAACTATTCCCAGGGAATTCTGGTATTCTTAACATCATAATTATAATTTAGGTTTTAGTCCATGGATATAATCTCAGTGAGGTAGGAATAAGATGTTTCCTCTTGCCATGTTTACTAATTCTTTCCTTGGCTGTGTCAAGTCTCATTTCTGAACCAATTGAAGGCATCCTTCATTTGTGTTATTCTGGTTTTTTTTTTTCTGTTTTCTTTTTTGTTCTCATTATTTTGTTTGTACTTCTTAGTGTTTCCATTTGATTTTTATGGTTTGCATTTCGCTATTTATATTACACACCTGTTCTTGCATGCGGTCTGAATTTTTCATTAGAGCCTTTAATACATTAGTTATAGTTATTTAAAATTAGTTGTATAATATGTCTGATATCTGTATCATATTTAAGAGTCTGGTACTGAGCATTGCTTGGTATCTTGAAACCATGTACTTTCTTTGCCTTTTTTTGTATGCCTTATAATTTTTTGTTAAATTTTGACATCTTGAATAGGAGAGTAGATATTTAGGTAAATTTTTTTATGCTTTGAGATGATGAATACCTTTTTCCTGCTAAGCCTTTAGTGTTAGGGGTTTTTGTTAATTTAATTAGGAGCTGGTCTGGATTTGATGTTGGTTTTTGCTGTTCTCCACAGTGTACTGAAGGCTTCAAATCCCGTTAGTGATATCTTGTGTTTAAGGTGTAGGCTGCTGCACCAGAAGTAATTTTTTTCAATATGTAATCTTTCTTTGGCTTTGGTTTCTTCTTTTTTGCTGCTCTCCAGTAATAGTCTCTCTCTTGCAGCTCCCCCAGCTTTATCCCACTGGTATTTTTACTAAACTCTTATTAGTGGTAGATAGTTAAGAGAGAGAGGCACTCCCTAATGTTCTGATTAAGCTTTGTTTTTCTGGGTATTATGGGTACTGCCTTTTCAAGTGCTCCTCCACCTCCTCCTCCAGCTTTAGTACTGGGCCTAGCATCTTCCTAAGTCTTCCCCAAGGACAAGGCTTTTGTTTGTTTCCCCAACTGCAAAAGGTTTCCACTAGTGTCCTAAGGTGGGTTTAGTTTCTTTTCTCAACAGGTCTTTCTTTTCTCCCTGTAGATTAAAGTTTTGTTCCTTACAGGATATACAGGAGAAATGGGTGTGGTGGGAGTTTCAGCAGTGGCTGCTGTGCCCCACCTCTTGTCAGCACCCAAGTAGGAAGCTTAGGTCTTCCAGGTGAGAACCTGGTGGCCCTCATGAAGGAGAAGGCTTTGGGAGGGTCCAACCCCCACCCGCATTTGTGGCCCCCAGAGTCTTCACATGCTCACGTTTGTCTACACTTGGCTTTTAATTTCATCAAGAAATTATTTTAGCTGAGTCTTACCAGCTTATATGGCAGCTGAAGCAAATGCATGGGTCCTGTTTCTACATGGAGACATCTGTCTGTCACCAGATTGCAAGTTATTGGTTGCCCTGCCACTTCATTTTTTTTTGATGGCTACTGGTCAAGTTGTAAATGTGTAGTTTGTCTAGCATTTTTCTTATTATAAAGGTGGGATCAACATGCTTGTATTCACTTTCCATGTCTGAGCTGAAACCCGAACTCTAAACCTATTTTTAAAACTAGTACTTTGGGGAGCAGATATGGCTCAAGCAGTTAAGTGTCTCCTTCCCACATGGGAGGTCCCAGTTTTGGTTCAAGGTGCCTCCTAAAACAAACAAACAAACAAACAAAAAACCAAACAAACAAGGAAAACGAACAAAAATACCAACTCAGGGTAGCTGACATGGCTTGGTGGTTGAATGCCGGCTTCCTACATGTGACATCCAGGGTTCAATCCCCAGCCTCTAGTAACTCAAAGAACAAAATAAAACAAAACAGAAAAATCCTAGTACTTTGTAAAGAAATTATGCTTAAGTAGTTTGGTCTTAGTTTTCTTTAACAAAGTACCACAAATTGAGTGGTTTGAAACAACAGAATTTTATTGTTTCACAATTCTGGTAGAAGTTCAAGTCAGGGTGCCTGCAGGATCAGACTTCCTCTGAAGTCCTTAAGACTTCTGGCCATGGCTTGAGGGCAGTCCTCCTTCACGTGGCTGTCTTCTCACTCTTTCTTTGTTCAACCTTCCTATCCTTTTCAGAATACCAATGATACTAGATCCCAATCCAGTTTGCATTCTTCTTAATTAATGGCTTATTCAAAGATCTGTTTACAAATAGGATCATATTCATGAGACTAGGGGTCAAGACCTGAACATATCTTTCTGGGGTATACAATTCAATCCATAACAATTTGCTATATTATTTTAGAGCTTTAAGGTATAAACCTACTGAAATTTAGTTCAACTCTGTGAATTTTTAGATAATCAAGCCAGGATCTTGAGAAGGAGGAATAAGTTTCTACTTTAAACAATTATTTATTGATTCTTTTGCTGTTACATAGGTCTTATAGCACATAGCTCTTGACATCATGAAACTCACACTTAGACTTCGTCACTTAAGAGGCTATTTGTAAAGTGACATTTTAGAATGGGTTCTTGCATTGGGTATGAAATTGTCTGGGCATCTTTTCAAAGTGCTACTTTAAATATTTTTTTTATAAGAAGGCAGTCAGGGTGGTATGTGAGCACTCTGTATTTTATGCATGATTTTTCTGTAAATGTGTAACTTCTTTAATAATAGTAATAAAAAGAAAGAAATAACAAGTCTCAAGAGATGAAATGCAAAGAGAAGTTCCAGAATGACAACTTGCCCTACAGACTCAGCATAGTCATTTTTGCTCACCAAACCCAAAGCTCCACTCCTGTCATCATGGCCCAATAAATCCTTGGGTTTGACGCATCTAAAAAATTAAAAAGAAGGCAGTCGGGGTGGGGGGGGGGCATTTCTTTATAGATTATATGATCCTCAATTTTCTGGCCTTCATAATATTTATAATTAATATTGTAATAGTCTTTCAAGTATATATTAATATGCATATTAATTGATGATACTAGTTTGGAAAAATTTCATTTCAAATTATTGCCAAAGAATGTGTAGCCTCATTAATGACATTCTAAAACTCCTTTAAAATTCAGGAACACCTTTTATTACATTACTGTGAGGTGTCAGTTTCTGCTGATATACTCTGCTTTAGAAAAGAGATAGTGTTTAATGATAAATATGTAATCTTTCATGAATAGATATTCATGAAAAAATGGGCATTATGATAGAAATCGTATATCACATTTTCTAGCTTCATCTAGGATATAGAAATTGGAGTTTTCAAGGCATAATGTTCTATGTAAATTCCTTGAGGGCTGATTATATCCAGTTATTCATTTCTCCTTCAAGATCTGAAACTGGGCTTTACATGTTACTAGTAACTCAATAAATATTGAGCAGATTAATACTGAAAATTTCATCACTAAAAACACTCTCGTCTTTGAAAAAATATTTCAACTTAAATTTATAAGCAATAAATCATTTACTTAAAATAGAAAAACGTAGGCAATTATTTACTGAGATAGTATTTACAGTTGTAATGAATAGCACATTAAGTTATTGACTGAGTTTTGAATATCTAAGAATTTTACTAATGCAAAACTGTGATTTTGAACTTTTAGAGGAACAGTTTACATTTACCTAATGATTTATAGCTTTTTCATACACTTTAATATTCAATAGCTTTCTAATACAAAACAATTCTCTGATGTATTTTATCACATATTATGATTACTCATTTTTCAAATGAAGGAGCTGGACTTCAGAACAGTTAAGTGATTTTCCCAAGGTTACACAGTTTCTAAGAAAGAAAGTTAGAACTTGAACCCTGCTGTTTTAATGCTTTTAAATCAAATGTCTTTCCAACCACCCAACACAGCTTTCTTTTGGTGTGGTGCTTAAGAAGTAAAAAAGGATCTTACTTCTGATTCTGACTCAGTGACTCTGTGACCATGTGCAAGTCACTAGATCTAATATCCAATTTTCTTTCTTTTGCAATTCTCAAGATTATAACCCAACTTCTTTTCAGTATCATGTGTGGTGACAAGAAATCTCTAATTGTTAGTGAGTATATTGGGCTAGGCTTTCTTCTGCATACACTGTTTCATCTATTTCAAATGTGGTTTGTAAGCTCACTGAGGGCATACTTCCTATTATTAAGTATGTAATATATATTTAATATGTATACAAATATTTATCTTATGTATGTATATATCTGATAGTCCCCATTTCAATGCAAGGAACAGATTGGGAACACAGATTAGGACCTGTAATTGTTAGTCTCTTACACTTAGGCGGTCATACAATTGATGAACTCTGGTTAGTGAAAGTCTGACATTGAGCAAGTCATCCTGGCGCCCACTGTCAGCAAGCACCAGATTCAATTCAGTAGGTATGTCCTCAATGCCTTTCAGTCACTTTGAGTAAATTTTGATGGTTTTATTCTGCTTAGACATTTTTGGGGTAATTTATCTCAGTCTCTTGTAATTTAAGCAACTAAGGACTATATCTTATTCCTTTATTAGAAAACAGCACTGCACAAGTAACAAACACAGGAAGCCTTATATTCCAGAACTTCGAGGAGGCTATGAGTGGAGTTTACACATGTTTCCTCGAGTATAAACCTACTGTGGAAGAAATTGTTAAAAACATTCAACTAAAATATCTTGTGTATGGTAAGAAGTACATTTAATTGTATTAAAAATTTCTTAGTGTTTTTAAATGTTTAAATCTTTTTGAACAGTTTTGTTTTAAAAGGACTTTGTCATTTGTAATCTCTTATAATGGAAAAACATGTTTTGCTTGCCCAGTTTTTATAAAGTGCTTTGTAAGGGGTTAGTGGTAAGGGCACAGAATGGTTAACAGGGCATAGTTGTTTTCCTCAGGAATATCGACATGTACACAGATAAATATAAGCCAATGAATGAAGGCAGGGGGTGTAGATATCATATTTCAAATTATTTTGATGATTTTACAGATTTTACTGCTTTTAAGTTCTGAGTATCATCTTTATACTCTTCAAAAGCAGGAGTATGAAGAGCCACTGTAAAATTCCTAACTAGCAGTTTGATCTCTTGAGGCTTGAGGTTGGGAAAGCCAGGTTAATGCCAGGAGTACAGAGTGAACAAAAATTGCTTGCAAGTTTCATTTCATTAGTGAGGCTCATATGTGGTAGACAGAATAATGACTCACCAAAGATGATTGTAACTCTCCATGGCAAAAGGGACTTTGCAGATGTGATTTAGTTAAGGATCTGGAGATGGGGGGAGTAGCCTAAATTAAGTGGTCCTTATAAGAGAAAGGTATGTAGGTCAAGGGCAGAAAAAGAGATGGAACAATGGGAGCAAAGTTTGGAGTGATTTGCTTTGAAGATAGAGGAATTGGTCAAGTCAAGGAATGCAACTGGAAAAGAAGCTGGAAAAGGTAAGGAAACAGATTCTCCCCTGGAACCTCCAGAAGAATTGCTGTCCTGCCAACATCTTAATTTTAGCCTCCTAAGATTCACTTTAGACTTCTTACTTCCAGAACTGTAAGATAATAAATTTGCCTTGTTCTAATTATACCATGGTTCTCACAGCTGGGAAGGAGAAAAAGTGGCAGAATTATCAGTGGCTTCCTGACAATTTTGGGTCATCAGAAAACCACTATCCCATATATAAAACTACTAGCTCATGTATCCAAAGAAAGAAATGTATTTTTACAAGAAATCATTTTAGCATCATTAGGCAAATAATTTTGTTTAAACTTTTTAAGCAATCATACTTCTTGTTACATAGTTATCTCCATCTTGTTATTGCGTCTATCAAATTGATAAGTATACTTCGAAATCTCTCATAAGAACATTTTCACATAAACCAACAAATGTAATAAGTGCCAAAATAAGTGTTGATTTATAGTAATTTAATGATAGCTAATATTTACTGAGCATTTATGTGCCAATCAACGTTGTGTTTTACATGCAATTAAAATAACAACAGCAACAAAGCATACTTATTTAGGACTTACATATATCAGGCATTGTTCTAAGTGTTTTATTTATATTAACTTAATCCCCATCACAACCCTATGATTAGGTTATCCATCTTGTGTAGATGTGGACACTGACAGAGAACTTGAATGGCTTTCTCAAGACCACACAGTTAGTATGTGGGGGAACCAATTTGAACCAAGAAATTTTTATTCTAGAGTTATCCTTTATGCTTTCCTACTGTTTACCACTATAATATAAATGCTCCCGGAATGAAACACCATTTAACAAACTCTGATTTTAGGGATTTTTTCTTTTTTGTTTAAAAATAAATCATTCTATTTATTTTAAGTATCTCCTTGTTTCTTTTTAATGGCTACATGGTATTCCAGATTTTATTTTTATTTGACCATTCTTCTATTGTTTGTTTCAACTTTTTCCTATCCCAAGAAGTACTGTATTGAACATTATATGTAGATATAATCACACAAACATGCTAGTAATTCTGTATTCTGTAAGCTATACTCATGTTGTTTCTGTAAGATGGATTTTATAAAGTAAAATCTTCCTTAGAGTAATCATGTTACCTTAATCAATTCTGCGAGTTACCCTATAAAAAATGTACCAATTTACACACCTGCCATAGTATATGAGAACCCCAGCTCCTAAAACTCTCTTAATACTGTATTTTGAATTGTTGATCTGAGGGGTTAATAATGGTATTGTAAGGTTTTAATATGTATTTTTTTTGTCATTGGTAGGTCATTTGAATTTTGCTGTTTGCATGAGTTCTGTGTGTTTATTAGCATGTGTGTGTCTGAAAAGCTAGTGAGAGAGATGTAGATCTATGGACATACAGGTAGGCAGCCATGTAGATATTAATTTTGTATCAAATACTTTACACTCTGTTGTTTTTGTTTTCTTTTAGGTTATAGAGCTTTTTTATCCTAAGTAAATTTTTAAAAAAAATTCCCATGTGGGATTTACTTATTTTATTGTTTATTTCTTATTCCTTATTTTATTTATTTATTTTTACTTCTGTTTCTTGTCATGCTGAATAAGGTATTCACCATTCTCTGGATTTTAAAATGTATTCACTTATAATTACATTCTGTTTTTATCTATGAAATATTAAAGATAAAATAGAAGATAGTCCAGAATTATTTTCCACTTTGAATTTGCCAAGGCAGTGGATATAGAGGAATGAATTATTACTTTAATATGCATTTCCCTAATTATTAGTAAATTTGAAAACATTTTATATTCTTATTACCCAGCAGGTTACATTGCCTTTTCAATTTCACTGCCATTTTTCACTGCCATTGGATAGTTTGTCTTTTACTTACAAATTTATAGGTGTTTCACCATTCTGATTCTAATTTTTTGTTATTCATGTTGCAGATAAATTTGTCCCTGTCTCTCTCTTGTTTTAATTTTACTTATGTCAGAAATTTCAAATTTTTTTAAATGAAATTTATCTATTTTTTTCTCTGAGTTGTTTTTGTTTCCCCTAAGAGATTGTTCCCTATCCTTAGATAATACAAATATTTTCTTTCTTTAGGCCTACAGGTGTTATTTGACTAAAATTTTTTTTTTGTTTTGAAATAACTGTAGATTCACATGGGAGATGTAAGAAATACATAGAGATTCCTTGTACCTTTTAACCAGTTTCCCTCAATAGTAGGATCTACAGAATCTTTAATGTATTATCAAAACCAGGATATTGACCTTATGCAATTGGCCTATCTTATTCAGATTTCCCCAGTTTTATTTATGTGTGTGTGTGTGTGGGAGAGGTGTTTTTAATGCTATAAAATTTTATCACATGTGTAGGTTCAGGAATCCACCATCACCATCAAGATACAGAATAGTCCCATCAACAGAAGTATCCCTCATGTTGTACTTTTATATTTGAACTCACTTTCCTCTTTACATTCCTCCACCCATGATACCTGGCAACCACCAACCTAATCTACAATTCTATAATGTTGCTATTTCAAAAAGGTTAAATAAATGGAATTATATAGGATGTACTCTTTTGTGATTGGCTTTTTTAACTCAAGTCTCATTCTCTGGATATTTATCTAAGTTGGTGCATGTATCAGGATCTTCTTCATTTTTATTGCTGAGAAGTATTCCATAGTGTGGATGTATCACAGTCTGTTTAACCATTCACCCATCAGAGGACATCTGAGTTGTGTTAAATATTTGGCTGTTACAAATAGAGCTTCTATGAAAATTCATGTATAGGTATTTTCTATTCAAACTTTATTTCAAATTCAAAAAATAAAACAACAGACAAAAAGCTCAACAAGTTATGGAAGCATTACTCTTAAAAAGTTCTGTCCAGGCCCTTTAATCTCATCTAATTCCAACAACAAAGTCAATTGTTCCTCCATTGTTCAGAAAGATATACAGATGAACACAGATTAATTAAATGACATAGTCAAGGACTCATTATTAATGAAAAAATGAAGAAGAGAAAAATAATGCTTAATCATGTTCATATCTGTATTAGCCAAAGGGGTGCTGATGCAAAATACCAGAAATCTGTTAGCTTTTGTAAAGGGTACTTATTTGGGGGTAAAAAGCCCACAGTTATCAGGCAATAAAGCATAAGATACTTCCCTCCTTAAAGTGTGTCGCCACGTGTTGGAGCAAGGTGGTTGCTGTCTGTGAGGGTTCAGGCTTCCTGGTTCCTCTCTTCCTGGGGCTTGCTTCTCTCTGAGCTCAGCTCCTCTGTTTTCTCCACAAGGTCAACTGTAGACTGTGAGGCTCTCTAGGCTTTGCTTCTCTCCATAAGGCCAACTGTAGACTATCAGGCAAACAGCTCTGCCTCTCTCCCCATGGCTTCTGCTGTGTCTAAGGAGCCGTCTCTATTCCTCTGTGTTGTTCTCTTGTGCGTTCGCTTCCTGGGTTCCAGCTCAAAACTCCGCATCAGAACTCCAGCTCTGTCTTTTGCCATGTCTTTTATCTGTGCCACCAAGGGGCAGAGACTCAACGCCCTACTGATGTGGCCCAGTCAAAGCCCTAGTTATAATTTAATCATGCCCAGAGGAACAGACCAGTTTACAAACATAATCCAATATCTATTTTTGTAATTCATAAATAATGCCAAACTGCTACAACATCTCACAGAACCAAACTCCATATTCTTTTCTTCCTGAACTTTACCCAGACTTAATATAGTACATTCTTTGCTTTTGATACAAAAACATTACAATTTTGTTGTTAACTATAGTCTATAAATTACATTAGTTATATTTTCCCCGTATATCGCCACATTCTTTAACACCTCATAGGAGAAGTACATTCCTTATATTATTAATCAAAATCTTCATGTACTGTTAAAATCACTGTTATACAGCCCCTATATTATCTTCCAGCTATATAAGTCTTTGTGTGAAAATAAGGTTTTATTTCTCTGGGATAAATGTCCAAAGTGCAAATTGCTGGATTGTATGGTATCTTAGTTTGCCACGTGGTTGCTGATGCAAAGTACCAGAAGTGGGTTGGCTTTTATAATGGGAATTTTATTTGGGATAAAAGCTTACAGTTCTGAGGCCATGAAATATCTAAATAAAGGCACCATCAGAGATGCCTTCTCACCAAAGTCAGCTATGGTGATCCTGGTGTCCTGCCACATGGCAAAGATAGTGGCCAACCTCTGCCAAGATCCCTGCTTTCCCTTCCAGAATCTAATGTTTCCTGGAGCTCAGCTGTGAGTAACCAGGTGTAGAGTTTATCTCTTTCCAGACCTCCTCTCTAAGTCTCAGCTGCTCTGATTTCTTCTGTGTTCAGCTCTGGACTACCAGGCATATGGCTCCTCTATTCAGCCTTGAGCTGCTCTGTGGGTCCGCCTCTTGGGGGCTTTGTGCTTAAGCTTTGGCTGCTACCCATCCTCAAGTCCTCTCTTTCACATGGCAGGGTCAAAATGGCAGCTACCTTTCTCTGTGTCTCAGTTTATATAAATCTCTTTATATAAAGCTCCAGAAAGAGATCGGAGACCCATCCTGAGTCACGCCTCACTGATAACTTTGCCACGTTAAATATTTTCTTTTTCTTTTTCTTTTTAAATTATATATCCCCCCCCCCTTCTGCTTGTTCTTGCTGTGTTGATTTTTTAGTTTCTTCTGTGTCTGCTTGTCTCTCCCCCGTTGTGGTGACCCACCGAGTCAGCTCATCGCGCGGCGGCCTTGCCTGCTCGCGGGCGGCTTGTCCTGCTTGTGGGGGCTTGCCCTGCCTGCGGCGGCTTGCCCTGCCCATGGCGGCTTGCCCTGCCCGTGGTGGCTTTGCCCTGCCCGTGGCGGCTTGCCTTCTCAAGGTGTTCTGCCTACTCAAGGAGGCCCCGGGAACTGAACCCGGGGCCTCCTACGTGGTTAACCGGCACTCTACCAATTGAGGTACAGCCGGCCCCTAAATATTTTCTTCATTATCAATCAGATGACGTTATGATTTTAGTTTGTCATCAATATGATTTATGAACTTTGTTAGGAGAACATTCTATTGTATGCGCCTATATTTCTGATATTTCCATTACTCTTTCTTCCATGCTTATCATCAAGATTCCTTCTTTTTATCATTTCCTTTCTATTTGAACAGCAACTTCCTTTAAGGAAGCCAGTCTTTAAAGGTAGGCCTAATACAACAGATTCTTTTAGTTTTTCTTCACCTGAGACTGAATCTACATCTTTATGTCTTCTGGTAAGTTTTCAGCCATTATTTCTTCAGCTTCTCTTTAAGTCTCATTTTTTCTTCCTCCTTCTGGGAATCCAAAGATATGAATGTTAGATAATTTTTTTGTCCCATGTGTTCTGGAGGCTTTGTTGTTTTTTGTGTGTGCTTTTTTTTTTTTTTGTCTTTTTGTTTTTTTCATTTTTCATTGTTGATCTATCCTCAAGTTCACTAATTTTATGTTGCCTTCTTTTGTTAGGTAGGGAATCAGGAAATACCCATCTTAGGTTGCCTTCTTTGGTTGGGTGGGGACTTGTAAGATGCCCTGCCGCTATGTTCCTCCAGTTTTGGGTTCCCAGACCAGCTCACCTTCCTCTTTCTACCTTTTCAAGTTCTCTTTTTGTTGCCTCTGATGCTATTTCCAGGATTTATGATTGTGTTTTTTGAGCAGGAACAAGGCACAATAGGTCTTCACCATCTTGTCTAGACCAGAAGTCTTATTTGGTTTTAATCCATTTATTTCTGTATCTGTTACAGTTCATAGTAATACTAATATGCTAATAGTAATATTTTTTAAAAAAACTTTTCCCTTATAAAGGAACCAGTTAAAACATTTTTTCCCCTTTTTTTGGCGGTGGTGGGGGTAATTTTATGCACACAAACTTCATATCCACAACAAACATACTCTCCCTTCTTCCAATCATGTGTAACCTCTAATTTACTTGTTTTTCTCTGCAGATATGCTGTTTCTAAACATCTCTTCTATGTGACATCATACAATATTTGTTCTTTTGTGTTTTCTTTTTCCACTCAACATAATGCTTTCAAGATTCTTTGGTTGGAAGCATTTTACTAAAAGCTTAAGAAACATGTATTTATATTTTTTAATTTTATGACCTCTTCATTTTAGATAAGAAAAGTAGAAAAACTACACAGCTAACTATTAAGCTAGAATAATCTTGATTTCAAAAATAAAAGAAGTTGAAAATAATGAAGGAAATAGTAACCTAAGCTCATTTATGAATATAGATGCAACTATCTTAAATAAAATATTAGCATTCTGAATACAATTACGTTCCTTTCACATACACACACACTCATTTATGCATATGTATACACACGTTTATATGAACTCTTATTGAGCCTTGCCCAGTGGTATGATATTTGAACATCAGAAATATTTATTAATGATATGTTACTGCGTTAACAAAGTATAAAAAGGAAAGTGTGACTTGTCAGATACAGGAAAAACGTGATTAAATTCAGTGCTAACAATAAAAACTTTTAGTAAATCCAAAAAGGAATTTTTCTTAAATTCATAAAATGATCATCTAAAAACCTGTAGAAAATATAATTATAATCAAGAAAAAGACAAATATGTAATCATCAGTGATCAAGTTGTATGGGAGGTCCTTTTCCATGTAGTATTGTTGAGGGAAAAAATGGTATAATGGTTGGAAAAGAAGAAATGAAATTGCCATTATTTGCAGACAGTATGATTTTCAGACAAGGAATCAAAGACAATGTAAACATTATTATATAGATTGACACTCCACAAAAACTAACTACTAGCATGAATTTTTGCAATAACGTGCAAAAAATGTTCCTTTATTCTATTAATATCCACTTAGAATATGTAATGATGTAAAGGACATTGTTTATAATAGCACAAAATCTGTAAAGTACTTAGGAATCAACAACAAAATATATGAATTCCCTTTATGGATGAAATTATGAAATTTCATTAAAGGATATAAAATAATACTTTAGTAAATTGAGAACTATATCTTATGTATGAGAACCTTATTTTCAAAATTAATCTGTTAGTTCAGTATAATTTCCATTAAAATCCTGGTGGTATTTTATACATTACTTGAAAAACTGCTTTTGAAATTCATTTAAAAGAGTTAAGTTCCAGTCAGTTCTATAAAAAGAGGACTATAGGAGGAAGAACTAGTGTGATTTAAAGTCTCAAAATTCATTATGGAGTTTAAAAAGATAGGGTGACCCTTTGGAGAAAATGGACAATCTAACAAGACTGCAAAATAAGAGCCTGGAAGAAGATGCCATCATATTTGAGAATTGATATGTTACATAAGTAATTCCAAATTGGAGGGCTAATACCACACTCTCTTGATTACTTTTTCATTACTGTACATCTTGACATATGTTTGAGAAAGTCCTCCCAATTTCTTTTTTCCTTAAGCATATATTGGTCACTTGTGGCCTATTAGATTTCCATAAACTTTTAGCAGCAACTCAAGGTCTTAAAAAAAAAAATCTAAACACTGCCATGACCAACAACAAAAACAATCCCAAATGGTTTTTTTTTTTTTTTGCATGAGATTGTATTGTACTGAACATATACATCAAATGGATATCTTTGCAGTATTTATTATTCAAAGCCATGAACTTGAAGTGTCTTTTTTTTCTTATGTAGGTCTTTAATAAATCTGAGTTTTCTCTCTTAGATTCTCTTGCTGTCATATTTATTCTTAGACACTTGATATTTTTATATAGTATTATAAATGATGCCCTTTGAATTTCATTTTCTAAATATGTATCCCGTATTAATTTAAAACTTTATTTTTTTGTTCATCAAACTTGAAAACCTCTTTAGTAATAATATACATTTGGATATTTGAAATACACGGTTTGGATTTTCCACATCTATAATTGTACGCTTTCTAAGTAATGAGAGTTCTGCTATTTCACTGCATTGAATAGGGCTACTCCTACAGTGTTTGAATTGAAATGGTAGTAGGAGGGATCCTTCTCTTGTCCCCAGTCTCAGAAGAAACACTTTTGAAGATTTTGATGTTTGCTATCAGTTCTTTGTAGCTATCCTTATCAGATTAAGAAAGTTCCCCTTTATTCCTTGTTTGCTAAATAATATTTTTATCATGAATATCTGAAAATTTTATTAAATATGTTTCTTTGCATTTATGGAGAATGTGTTAGTCAGCCAAAAAGGTGCTAATGCAAAATACCAGAAACCTGTTGGCTTTTATAAAGGGTATTTATTTGGGGTAGAAGCTTACAGTTACCAGGCCATAAAGCATAAGTTATTTCCTTCACCAGAGTCTTTTGCCGTGTGTTGGAGCAAGATGGCTGCCGACATTAAGCCTTCCTCTTCCTCTTAAGGCTCCTTGGTCCCAGCTTCTTCCAATATCAGCTGTACGGCATCAGGCTCTCTAGGCTTTGTCTCTACCTGGGCTTGATTCTCTCTGGGCTCAGGCTTGCTTCTCTCCACATGGTCAGCTGTAGATTATCAGGTGAACAGTTCGTCTCTCTTCCCAGGGCCTCTGCCATGTCTAAGGAGCTTTCTCTTCCTCTGTGTTCTTCTCCTGTGTATTTACTTCCCAGGCTCCAGGATCAAAACTCCCACTCTCTTCTCTGCCATGTAGTTTTCTCTGTGAGTCCCCACCCACCAAGGGTCCTATTGATGTGGCCCAATCAAAGCCTTAATCATTATTTAATCAATTAAAAGTTAAACCTCTGAATCCAGTATAATCTAATATGCCCAGAGGAAAAGACCAGTTCACAAACATAATCCAATATCTATTTTTGAAATTCATAAACAATATCAAACTGCTACAAAGAGGATATGATATTTTCTTTTAATCTGCTAATGTGGTAAATTATATGAATTGATTTTTATAATGTTATGCCAGACGTTAATTGCTGGGACGAGAGGGTAGTTTTGATTACAATTATTATTATTAAACTAAATCCACTGTATTAGTCAGGGTTCTCTAGGGAAACAGAAACGACAGGAGATACCTATAAATAGTATGAGGTTTTATAAAATTGTCTCATTCAACTATAGGGATGCACCAGTCCAAATTCTGTAGGGTAGGCTGAAAACCAAGGCTTCCGCTGAAGGTTCTTGATGAGTTCTCCAGGAGAAGCTGGCTGCCTGAAGTAGAGATAGGAATTCTGTGAATGCTGAAATCATGTCCCCTTTTAAGGCCTTCAACTGATTGGATGAGACATCACTCATTACTGACAGTAATCTCCTCAGTTGATTGTAGATGTAGCCACCCTTCTATGCAATCAGCTCACTGATTAAAGCCACAAAATGCCCTTGTATTACAATTAGCCCAGTGCTTGCTTGACCAAACAATTGGGCACCATTACCTGGCCCAGTTGACACTTTAGCCTAACCATCACAGTCCACTACTTGTCAACTTGACAGCCATACACATCATCTTAAACCATACTTAGTCTCTAAATAAAAACAATAACAGATATATATATATATTTCCATCTAACAATATTCAGCTGTCCTGCATATAACCAGAAATGCACAAAATCCCTCCAGAATAGGGTGCAAGTCCTTGGAAAATATTGACTCTTAAACTTGACATCCTTAAATACTATGACATTAATCTAATACAACTTATGTCATATGATAAGATGAAAGGTTAGGGAAGAAAACAAAGATATTTATCTTATGTACATATTCAAACGTACTTATAACAAAATAAGAAATATTCATAACCATTACAGTCCTCCTTTCTGTATCTGGTCATGTGGTCGAAGTTCATATTTATCGCTACTTTCTTCAGCTACCCATTCCATGTTCCCGTTACCCTCAGCATGCAACTCAGTGGCCATGGTTCTTTGCCTGGTGGGGTGATCCAAACTTTGATTCTTGAAGATAGTGGGCCATTGTTACTACTTCCTGGATTGGGTTGTTGCAGTTTTCCATTGACTTTAATCACAGAGCATGGCCATACTAAGAGACTCCCTAGGGGATTTCCTGTATTCCAGACAAACTCTTTACCTTCATTGTGTAGGTGCAGTCCCATTTCTCCTTGATAGTCAAGATCAGTCATCCTAGCCAGTACAGTAATTTTCTTCTTTGCCTGTTGCTTCAGAGGCACAAGGACCCCAAAGTGGCCAGGCAGCAGTCTTAACTTCCAGTTCAGTGGAATCATTGTATAGCACTCTTCCTTTTGGAACTAAGACCTCTAGACCAGCAGAGCTTAAGGTTGCAGAGACAGGAAGCAAAAATTTTCCTAGGGAGTCATTAAGGGTAATAGTAAGTGGTGCCATTCCTATTTCCACCCCTTGATTCCTGGACCCATGAATCCTGGCTATGGGAGAAACAGCACCATAGAGTGGATGCTGATTTAGAGCATACACAGCTTCCTGGTGAACATTGCCCCAGCCCTGCAACATATTACCACCTAGTTGGCACCATAATTGAGTCTTCAAAAGGCCATTCCACTGTTCTGTCAATCCAGCTGTTTCAAGATGATGGGGAAGATGGTAAGACCAGTGAATTCCATGAGCCTGTGCCCATTCCTGCACATCATTTGCTGTGAAGTGGGTTCCTTGATTGGAAACAATGCTGTGTGTAATACCATGGCATTGGATAAGACATTCGGTAAGTCCACGGATGGTAGTTTTGGAAGAAGCGTTGCATGCAAGGAAGGCACATACATATCTGAGTATGTGTTTATTCCAGTTAAAACAAATTGCTGCTCCTTCCATGATGGAAGTGGTCCAATGTAATCAACCTGTCACCAGGTAATAGGCTGGTCACCTTGGGGAATGGTGCCATATGGGGGGGTGAGTGTAAGTCTCTGCTGCTGGCAGATTGGACACTCAGAGTGGCTGTAGCCAAGTTGGCCTTGGGGAGGGAAGTCCATGTTGCTTTGCATAGCCTCCATCCCTACCACCATGGCCACTTTGTTCATGAGCCCATTGGGCAATGGCAGGAGTGGCTGGGGAAAGAGGCTGAGCATTAGCCAGAGTGGGTCATCTTATCCACTTGATTATTAAACTCTTCCTCTGCTGAAGTCACCCTCCGGTGAGCATTCATGCGGGACAGAAACATTTTCATGATTTTTGCCCACTCAGAAAGGACTATCTACACACTTCATCTTCAGACTTCTTTGTCACCAATTTTCCAATCATGTTCCTTCAAGACCCTGATCATCCAGCCAAACCATAAGCAACAACCCAATGAATCAGTGTGCAAATGCACCTCTGGCCATTTATTCTTCCAAGCAAAATGGACAACCAGGTGCACTTCTCGAAGTTCTGCCTACCGGGAGGATTTGCTGTCATCAGTGTCCTTCAGGGACGTCCCAGAAAGGGGCTGTAGTGCTGCAGCAGTCTACTTCCCGGTAGTACCTGTATGCTGTGCAGAACCATCTGTAAACTAGGCCCAAGTTTTCTCTTCCTCAGTCAACTGATTGTAAGGGACTCCCCAAGAGGCCAAAGCTGTGGGCTGAGAAAGAGAAGGGAACATGGCAGGAGTGGTGACCAGGGGCATTTGGGCCACTTCCTCATGTAACTTGTGCCTTCAGGACCTGCTCAAGCCCTGTCTTGTATATACCACTTCCACTTTATTATGGAGTGCTGCTGTGCATGCCTAACTTCATGGCCTGGTGGGTCAGACAATACCCAGCTCATGTTAGGCAGCTCAGGTCTCATGGTCACTTGGTGGCCCATGGTTTAGCATTCAGTCTCTACTAAGGCCCAGTAGGAGGCTAAAAGCTGTTTCTCAAAAGGAGAGTAGTTATCTGCAGGCCTTTGCTCCAAAATCCTAAGGATCTGTGTTGTGATTCTCATATAGGGACCTTCGAAAGGTGCCAGATAGCATCTCTATTTACCACTGAAACTTCCAGCACCATTGGCTCTGTTGGATCATATGGCCCAAGTGGCAGTGCATCTTTCATAGCAGCCTAGATCTGTCATAGAGCCTCCTCTTGATCTGGTCCCCAGTCAAAACTAGCAGCTTTTTTGGTCACTCAGTAAATGGGCTGGAGTAGCACACCCAAATGAGGAATGTGTTGTCACCAAAATCCGGAGACCAACTAAGCATTGTGCCTCTTTTTTTTTTTTTTTTTTTTGGTCATAGGAGGGGCCAGGTGCAACAGCTTATCCTTTAATTCCTAAGGGATATCTCGACGTACCTCATATCCCTGGGGACCTAGAAATTTCACCAAGGTGGAAGGCCCTTGTATTTTTGTTGGATTTATCTCCCATCCTCTCTCACACAAATGTCTTACCAATAAGTCTAGAGTCATTGCTACTTCTTGCTCACTAGGTCCTATCATCATGATATCATAAATATAATGGTCGAGTATTATGTCTTGTAGGAAGGAGAGCCAAAGTCCCTGTGGTCAATATTATGACATAGGGCTAGAGAGTTGTTATACCCCTGAGGCAGGACAGTGAAGGCATATTGCTGGCCTTGCCAGCCGAAAGCAAACTGTTTCTGGTGGTCCTTACTAACAGCAATTGAGAAAAAAGCATTTGCCAGATCAGTAGCTGTATACCAGGTACCAGAGGATGTCTTGATTTGCTCAAGGAATGATATGACATTTGGGACAGCAGCTGCAATTAGAGTCACTGCTTAAGTTTACTATAACCCACTGTTATCCTCCAAGATCCACCTGTTTCCTGCATAGGCCACATTGGAGAGTTGAATGGGGATATGGTGGAAAGAACCACTCCTGCATCCTTCAATCTACAATGGTTGCACTGAGCTCTGCCATCCCTCCAGCAATTGGGTATTGCTTTTGATTTACTATTTTGCTAGTTAGGGGCAGTTTAGTGGCTTCCACTTGGCCTTTCCTACCATGATAGCCTTCACTCCACAAATTAGGGATCCAATGTGGGGATTTCGCCAGCTACTGAGAGTGTCTTTTCCAATTTCACTGTTACAGTTTGCATTTTCCTGAATACTACTGACTTTGAGCGTCTTTTTGGTGTGTATATTTTCCCTTTGGGGATTCCTTTTCCCATCTCTTCCTGTTCTTCTCCGAATTGTCTGTCCTCTTGTTAATTTCAGTGAGCGCTTTGAATACGGTTTGGTTTATCAGTTATTTTCAAATTGTGGCCTGTGGACTCCTGGGAATTCCTGAGACCATTTCAAGGGGTTGGTAAGGTCCAAAGTATTTTCACAATTAAGCTTTTATTATTTGACATTTTTGCTATGTTGACATTTACAATTAAGGGGGGTAAAACTGCCATTTCTAGTTTGGGGCATCATAATATTGTTAAGGGGTCTGTTCTGGTTTGCCAAAGGGCTGCCGATGCAAAGTACCAGAAATGGGATGGCTTTTATAAAGGGGATTTATTTGGGGGTAAAAAGCTTACAGTTCCAAGGCTGTGACAAGTTCAAACCAAGGCACCATTAGAGATGCTTACTCATGAAAACCAGCTACTGTCGCTCCTGGTGTTTTGCCATGTGGTGAAGCAATATGGCTACCCATCTCTGCCTAGGTCTCTCCTTTTCCTCTGGGCTCACTGACTCCTATCGTGCTGCCCCATGGGCACAGCCTCTTGGGGGCTTTGTGCTTAAGCAGTTTTCTCTCTCACACTGCAAAATCAAATATGCCATCTTGCCGGCTCCCTTTTTCCTCTGTCCTGAGTCTGTTTATAATAGACCCATCGTAGGGGCAGGGACTCAATCTGAGTCACACTTCTCTGATGTAGTACTTCTCTGATCAAAAGCCTAAAGCAATTTTATCAAGTAAGTAATAATCAAAGACTGAATTTAATATAATCAAAGGGTATAACACCCAGAGGAACGGATTAGTTTACAAACAATCTTTCTCTTTTTGGGTTTCATAGAACCGTCTCAAACTGCCACAGGTTCAGACTCTTAAGGTCAGCTACCTGTATTGGAAATTTATTTTGGGTAGCATAGGTGCTGGGTATGTGATATAATGCCTGCATCCCTCAGTTTCCTCATAATGGATATAGAAACAGTATCAATCTTCAGTGATTGTTAGAAGATTTAAATGAGTCACTATTTAAAAAGTGCCCATAACAATATTTGTCTTTTAGTAAGTGCTAAATAAGTTTTATTAAATAATTATAACTGTATATAAACACATTTACCGTGAATTTTTCCCAAAGATTTTTCCTTAATACTAGCAAAATATATTTGAAGTGTTTAAATAACTATGCTTATGTTTTCTGTTTAATTTTTTACAGCTTATCGTGAGCCTCATTATTATTACCAGTTCACAGCTCGATATCATGCAGCTCCCTGCAATAGTATTTATAATGTTTCTTTTGAGAAGAAGCTTCTTCAGATTTTAAGCAAATTGGTTCTTGACCTTTCATGTGAAATTTCCTTACTTAAATCTGAATGTCATCGTGTTAAAATGCAAAGAGCTGGTTTGCAAAATGAATTGTTCTTTACTTTTTCAGGTAAGTATGTACAATTCTTTAAAGAAAAACAAATTGAGAACGTGTAACTAATTTTAAAGGCATGTTGTAAATTACCAGAATAGTTTTTTAAGATATATATGTTATAAATCTGAATATATTTCATTCTCTAGTTTGATTTAGTGCTAAACAGCCCCCAAAATAAAATTTTGACTGATTCGTAAAATTCTGATTCACATACTGAAAAGTTTGCTCTCTCAAATAACTTAACCTTATTGTGATAAGTCACTATAAAATGGAATTAGTATAAGGAATGTCTTCTGCAAGTTTTAACTATAAAGATTTAATTTGTAAAGTATCTAAGACAGGTTAATATCATAAATCAGAAGGACCCTTCTAACAGCTTGTTGTACTTTTCCTAATAATGCAGGGTTGAGGCCCAATATATTCAGGAAAATAAAGAATCAGGCTTGCTACCTAAGGATTTTCAGATTTAAAAATGATCTGTTTATGAATCAGCATTTAAGAATCACTATCCCATGTTTTTAAGGAGTCCCAGTGGCATTAGGACCCCTCTCCTTTTGATCTCGAATGCTGTTGCTTGCTATTTTTCTTTCTTCCTTCCACCTCTTTTTCCTTGATCCCTCTTCTATTAGTGTTTGATTGTACCTACCCATTTCTCTGAGTTTCCATTTCTTTTTTGTGTACCATCTAGGACTGAATCTTTAGTGATGTGATTGGGAGGCAAGAAGCTTTAAGGTGAAAGAACAAGTCTCTCAGGAAAGTTCAACTCCATTTTTGCTGTCTTTTATCTTCTTTACTACATTTCTCATCTTTTCTCCAGAATAACATTGAGAACTTTTCCCAGACAAATTACCGAAGACTGACTCTTTCTTTAGCTATTTAAGGATCCACTGTTAGCATTCATAGGATTTGCAGGGTCTTTGAACCTTGGATGTGTTTTCTAGGCAGACCAGCATCAGAAAACCTGAGAGGTATACTTGAACTCATAAGAGAAAAGTCATGATGCTTTCATCTCCCCCTGACTCTGTATCTCTCTTTCCACACCCACATCTGTATAATTCCGTTTTCCACTTTTATGTTCTCACTTGCATCTCTTTCTTTCTTTATAAAATAAATTAAGGGGTACTATTTTTATAATCAGACTAGATCAGGTTTAAAGGTTTGTGGAATTCTGGCTGAAATTAGTTTCAAAGTCCTGTATTTTTGTTTGATTACAAGATACATGTAGAAGAAATGTTATTATTCAACTTTTCCTTCCTCCCTCCCTTCCTCCTTCCCTTCTTCTCTCTGTCCTTAGTTCTCCCTCCCTCTCTCCCTACCTTCCTTCCTTCCCACCTATGGCTCCCTCGTTCTCCTTTTAAAAAATATTTTTTTATTAAGGTGGAATTCATATAACATAAAATAAACCATTTCACCGTGTGTAGGTCATTGGTATTTAGTACATTTACAGTGTTGCCCAACAAACCCTCTACCTAGTTCCAGTGCATTTTCATCACTGCAGAAGGAAAGCTGTGTGCATTAAGCAGTCTTTCCCATTTCTCCCTCCCCTCAGCCCTAGGGAGCCACTATTCTGATTTCTGTCTCTATGGATTTACCTGTTCTGGACATTTCATATAAATGCAGTCATACAATATGTGACCTTTTGCTTCTGGCTTCTTTCACTGAGCAAAATGTTTTCGCAATTCATCCATGTTGTAGCCGGTATCAGAGCTTGATTCCTTTTTATGAATTAATATTGCATTACATGGATATACCACATTTTGCTTTATCCATTCATCTTTTGATGGATATCTGGGTTGTTTCTACCATTTGCCAAACTGCGTTCAGAGTGGCTGGACCATTTTACATTACCACCAGTAATGCATGAAGGTTCCAGTTTTTCCTCATCATTGCTACCATGGTATTTTCTAATTTTTTATTTTAGCCATCCTAGTAGGGGTAAAGTGGTAGCTCCTTGTGGTTTTGATTTGCATTTATCAAAAGATTCATGAAGTTGACCGTATTCTCATGTGCTTGTTGATTATTTGTATATCTTTTTTTGAGAAATGTCTATTCTGGTATTTTGCTCATTAATTAATTGGGTTTTTTATTTTTTTGTTGATTTGTAAGAGTTCTTTATATATTCTGGGTATTTGATCCTTATCAGATCCACAGTTTGCACATGTTTACTTGCATTCTCTAGTTGTCTTTTCATTCCCTTGATATTGTACTTTGATGCATAAAAATTTTTATTTTTGCTGAAGTTCATTTTATCTACTTTTTCTTCTGTTACTGATGCTTTAGGTGACATACTTAAGAATTCATTGCCAAATCTGGGTGTTCTTAGAGTTTTGAAGTTTTAGCTCTTATATTAAGGCCTTTGTTCCATTTTTTTTTAGTTAACTTTTGGTGTATGGTATGAGATATGGGTCCAACTTCATTCATTTTCATGTAACTATCCTGTTGTCCCAGCACCATTTAATGAAGAGAGTATTCTTTCCCATTGAATTTTCTTCATATCCTTGTTAAAACACAATTTATCTTAGAAATATGGTTTTATTAAGTCTCAGCTTTATTCGAATGATCTATAATTCTATCCTTATATAGTAACACAGTTTTGATTATTATGTCTCTGTAGTAAGTTTTGAAATCTGCAAATATGAGTCCTCCAAGTTTGTTCTTCTTTTTCAAGGTTGTTAGAGCTTTTGACGCCTTTCACAAATCCATATAGATTCGAGAGTCACCTTTTCTATTTCTGCAAAAAAGACTTTTGGAATTTTGGTAGAGTTTTCATTGAGTCTGTAGATTGCCTTCTAATCCATAAACATGGGACGACTTTCCATTTATATGGGTTGTCTTTTAATTTCTTTCAGAATCTTTTTTTAGTGTTCACTGTACAAATCTCTCACTTCCTTTGTTAAATTTATTCCTAGGTGTTTTATTCTTTTGGATGCTATTGTAGATGAAATTGTTTCCATAATTTCCTTTTCCTGATTGTTTATTGCTGTTGTATAGAAATATAACTGAATTTTGTGTGTTGATCTTGTACTTTGCAACTTTGCTCAATTTGTTTATTAACTCTAAAATTTTTTGGTAATTTCTTTAACATTTCCCACATTGAAGGTAATGTCATCTTTGAGTAGAGATAGTTTCTTTTTAGAGATAGTTTATTTTTCTTGCTTAATTGCTCTGACTAGAATATCCAGTATAGTATTTAATAGAAGGGGAAATAATGGGCATCACTGCCTTGTTCCAGGCCTTAAGGCAAAAGCATCTAGTCTTTCACTATTGAGTATGATGGTAGTTTTGGATTTTTCCTAGATGTCCTTTATCAGGTTGAGAAAGTTCCCTTCCATTTTAATTTGAGTGTATTTATCATGAAAGGGTACTGGATTTTTTTGAATGCCTTTTCTGTATCCATTGAGATGAGCATGTGTTTTTGTTCTCTCTTTTCATTAATGTGGTAGATTGCATTGATTGATGGTTTATGTTGAACCAACCTTGGTTTCCTGGGAAAAATCTCATTTGGCCATGGTGTATAATACTTTTAATACACAGCTGGATTTTGTTAGTAATTTGTTGAGGGATTTTGCATATATGCTTATAAAAATTATGGGCCTGTAGTTTTCTTTTCTTGTGATACCTTTGTCTGGCTTTAGTAGTTCGGTAATTCTGGCCTTATAGCCTGAGTTGCTTTTTGGAAGATTTTAAGAAGAATTGTTTAAGTTCTTGGTAGGATTACCCAATGAAGACATTTTATTTGGGGAAGGTTTTTATTGCTGACTATATCGGTTTTATATAGGTTTGTTCATAATTTCTGTTTCATCTTGAATCCCTTTGGTGTTTTGTGTATTTTAAGAATTTGTTCCTTTCATCCAGGTTAGGTATTTTTTTGGCATACCATTTTTCAAAGTATTCCTGAATAATCATTTTATTTATGTAAGATTCATAATAATGTCTTCACTTTCATTTCTGATTATAATAATTTTAGTCTTCTCTCTTTTTTTCCTTCCATAGTCTAGCTAAAGCTTTGCCAATTTGGTTGATATTTTCAAAGAACCAACTTGCGGTTTCATTCATTTTCACTATTATTTTTATTTTCTCTATTTAATTCATCTCTGCTCTAATCATTATTTCCATCCTTCTGGGTTTTTTTTCTAGTTTGTGAATATGTAAAGTTAAGTTTTTAATTTGAGATCTTTCTTGTTTTGTTTTTAATATCGTCTTTAATATGTATAAATTTCTCTCTGAGTACCGTTTTAATTGCATCCCATAATTTTTGGTATGTTAGGTTTTTGTTTTCATTCATTAAAAGTATTTTCTAATTTTTGTTGTGATTTGTTGTGATTTATCCTTTAATCCTTTGGTTATTTAAGAATGTATTGCCTAATTTCCACATATTTGTGAATTTACCCATTTACCTTACATATTGATTTCTAGCTTCATTCCATTATGGTTGCAGAAGATGCTTTGTATGATTTTTTATTTTGGAGGAGAGAAACCAATTTTATTGTCCATCATTATGTTATACAAAAATCCAGAAATAAAAGTTTTGTAGAGAAGGAACAAATACATAGTAAACAAGACTGCAGAAGAACTCATTTAAAGTTTTTCCATGATATTAGCCATGGAAATTTGAAAGCCATTTAAAAGCACATATAATGCCTGTCCTTCAGAAAAGGTTTTATTCACTGTCCAAAGCCTGTCCTTAAATGAAAGTTTTCAACACCTTTGCTCTACTGGCTCTTGACAAAACTTTTGAGGTCTTCTAGAAAGATAAGGTATTCCTTGTGCTCCAGGACTGTGCTGAGCTCCACCAACTCATCTGCAAAAGTGTTGTCTACCCCTGGGTCTTCCAGGAAATCCATTAGGCGGTCATACAAGGCCCAGGCCAGAGAATCTGTGTTGAGTATGTAGTTAGAGTCCCTCCAGTTAGGCTCCCTGGTGGCCTGAAAGCTCACCTCCCTGATGGAGAAAATGTCACTCACATCCTCCTCCTCTTTTCCATCCTCATCCTCTG
>PVKH010001474.1:5299-30529 GCA_004027955.1 Chaetophractus vellerosus
TGTCCATTCACTGTGTGTTCTTTGTCTGCTTGTCTTCTCTTTAGGTGGCACCAGGAACCAATCCTGGGACCTTCCGGAGTGGGGGAAGAGATCTCTTGCCCCACCTCAGCTCCCTGGTCTGCTGTCTCTCTTATGGTCTCTCCTCTGTGTCTCTTTTTGTTGCATCATCTTGCTGTGCCAGCTCTCCATGTGGGCCGGCTTGCCTTCACTAGGAGGCCCCACAAATCAAACCCTGGACCTCCCATATAGTAGACAGCAGCCCAATCGCTTGAGCCACATCCACTTCCCCCTTATTTCTTCTTGTGGCTTTGAGTTGCTGTCCATTTATTTCAACCTGAAGGACTCCTTTTAGCATTTCTTGTAGGGCAGGTCTTCTGGTTATGAACTCTCTCAGCTTTTGTTTGTCTTCATTTTTGAAAGGTAGTTTTTCCAGATAGAGAATTCTTGGCTGACATTGTTTTTCTTTAAGGTCTTTAAATATGGCATCCCACTGTCATCTGGCCTCTATTGTTTCAAATGAGAAATTCACTGTTAGTCTTATTAGGGAGTCCTTTATATGTGACAAGTTGCTTCTCTCGCTGTTTTTCAAAATCCTTTGACTTTGGCCTTGTACAATTTTGCTATAATGTGTCTTGGTGTAGATCTCTTAGAATCTATCCTGCTTGGAGTGCACCAAACTTCCTGGATGTGTATATTCATGTCTTTAATCAGATTTGGGAAGTTTTCAGCCATTACTTCTTTAAATACTATTTCTGTCCCTTTCTGTCTCTCTTGTCCTTCAGAGACTCCAATGATATGTATGCTGGTGTGCTTGATGATAGCCCACCTGTTCCATCCCTCAGGCTCCAATTATTTTTCTTCATTATCTTTTTGTTTCCAATCCTCATACTGAATATTTCAATTGTTTTGTCTTCAAGTTTGCCGATCCTTTCTTCTGCCTGTGCAAATCTGCCATTAACTCCATATACTGAGTTTTTTCACTTTAATTACTGTACTTTGCAGCTTCAAAATTTGTTTGGTTCATTTTTTGTAATTTCTAACCTCTTTATTTTGTTCAGACATTTTCCTAATAGCCTCTAGCTCTTTGCATATGGATTCCTTTAGCTCACTGAACATATTTAAGACAGTTGATCTAAGGTCTTTGAGCTTTCTTGAAATTCTTGAAATTATTTTTTCTTGTGAATGGGTCATATCTTCCTGTTTTGTAATTTTTATTGAGAACTGGATATTCTGAGTATTATAACTCTGAAAATCTAGTTCTTCCATTTCTTTAGGATTGCTAGATTTTTGTTGTTGAGAGCTGGAGACATCAATTTGTGACTTTTCCAAACTAATTTTTCCCAAAGAGGAAGTGGCAAGAGAAAAGGGTGGGGGGAATACTGCCTCTTTAAGACTTGTCTGCTTCTTCCTGAAGGGTATTGGAACAATGGCTACCCTCAAGAACTATCCCACCCCAACCCCCCCATGATCTGAAGCAGCTGATTAAAAGCAGTGATCAGACCACACACTCTGGACTTTGGAGGACTAGGTTCTTATAGTCCCACCCTGGCACCAGGAAGCCGCATTAGAAGCCTGGGCTGTAGTTCCTACTGCACAGGGGGTAATATTCATCAATATTTACTGCAGTTTACCATCCTCTTCCTCCAGCTCTTCCCTGGATGCCACAGTATTCCATTATACTCCAGAGTTTCAAAGTAGTTGATTGAGACAGTTCCCTCCAGTTCAACAGTTTTGGTGGAGGGACCAGTTCCTGGAGCTTCCTGCCCTGTCATATTCCCACAATTGTTTCACTCCATGAACTTTTTAAAAAGATTTTATTTATTCTGCCTCGCCTTGTTGTTTGCGCTCACTGTCTGCTCTCTGTGTCCACTTGCTGTGTTCTGTGTCTGCTCGTCTTCTCTTTAGGAGGCACCGGGAACTGAACCTGGGACCTCCCCTGTGGGAGAGAGGCCCTCAATCACTTGAGCCACCTCAGCTCCCTGTTTTGTTGCATCTCTGTCTTTCCTCTTTGTTGCATCATCTTGTGTCAGCTTGCCACACCTCACTGTCTTGCTTGTCTTCTCCAGGAGGCACCAGGAACTGAACCTGGGACCTCCCATGTGGTAGGCAGGAGCTCAGTCACTTGAGCCACATCCACTTCCCTCACTCTATTAACTTTTATTTTCAAGACATGTACGTGCTAAGAGGCAGCTCAGAGAATCCACTGTGTTCCAGGTAAGCTTTTTCAGCTCCCATTTTGTAGCAGCAAATTCCCCCTTGGTAATTGGAATCAATTCCCTGAGTCAAATGCGTAACCATTTCTTTGCATGCTTGTTCCAGAGCATAAGGACTCCCAAACAGTCAGGTAGTTGTCTCAGATTCTTAGTCAATGGAACTATCATGGTGTCCCTTGGTGAGAGAATGTTATCTTCAAGGGTCTGTTTCTTTGGACCTCTCTTCTGTCAACTACTGTATCAGTTTGGGTCCAGTCAGAAAAACAGAAGCCACACTAGGTACTTTAAAAAGGAGGTAATTTGATTTACTACAGAGAATTCGTTTGTGAGGACTAAAGGAACCAAAGTGGAACACTAAGGTAAAACAGACAACTGCAGGAGGCAGCTACTTCCTCTAGGATTGGGTGCAACAAAGGAAAGGGATGGGGTCTCCAGAACATAGGACTTTGGAGTAAGTGGCCCACAGAGTTGGTGCTTTGCCTCTGAGGAAAGGTACCACTTTCCTATAAATGTCAGAGAAGGCTTCACAGAGAAAGTAATGGTTGTGATGGGTCTTTTGAAGGATTAATAAATTTTACCAGGCAGTCTATTCAGCCCATACTACTAATGCCACCACATTAAAATCAGTTAGTAGCATATGTATAAAAGCCTATCACTTTTTTTAAAAAGCATATTAATATTATTAGTAAATCTGTCAAATCTGCTTGCTGTAATATGCTCAAAATAAAGCTAGGAAGATTGAAAGCCATCTTTTCTTGCTTCAGAAATGTTGGTTTAAAGAAAGGCACTTTCTTGATATAACACAGTTCCTCTGGCTAGAACAGAACACACTTACCAGGCAAAAAGAGTATAATGAATTAAGGCATCACCATCAGAACCCTTATACAGGGTTCCACCTTGCTACCTAAGCATTATTGCTGCAGCAAGGAGGTATTATACCCTAACACAAAGAAGCTTTTGAATCATCTTCTGGGTACGCTGTCTCCTCTTTCCCTTTCCTTTACCATGTGTAGATCTTTTTTTTCTGGAATTGGGAGAACAGTATTTGGGCACTATAAGGAAAATGGGTAGTAGTGAAGACAAAGCATGGTGGGAGGGGTTCTTTAAGATCAGAGAAGGCTGCAGCAACAAGAATTTTCTGGTATGAGGATCTTACATGAACAGATTGAAGTGCAGAAGTTGACTACCAAGGCAGTAGCTAAAAAGAGAGGATTTTGGATTGTTAGGGTGGGATTGCAATAGTCTGAATGAGAAGCAGCTAGCAAAGCAAAGAATAGCCACATATGTATTTTGAAGCCCATTTGCTTTATTACAGAAAAGAACATCTTAGTCTTGGCCAAGTGAAGAAAGGAGAAAAGCAAGAAGAAAACAAAATAGCTGAAAACTCAAAACGGATGAGTCAATGAAATGAGAGTTGATATTTATAATTTAAAGATTCCCTAACTATGCTAAACAGCTCTTAGACCAAGTCCATTGAAGTAACTTTGCTGACACATAGACCAACCTAAAAACACAGGCAGGGCAAAAAGTCAGTGGGGCTCAAAATCAAGAGGCCTGGAGAATGGAAGAAAATAGTTTAAGATTCTCACCCCTGTGATGCTTGTGTGCCAAAGACTTGAAATAGAAAAAAAATTTTAAGGTTGTAGCTTATACTTTCCTACCAACTTGACAGGAAATTCAAAGTGCAGAGCAGATGAAAAAATGGAAAGAGAGACTTGAGAAAAAGTATTATTCTTCAGAAAATCAAGATGACTACGAGCCTGTCACACAACAAGAATTTCGAGAGTAAGCAACTGTTCTTATTAGGCTAGTATGGAATAGCATGACATGGGGATTAGAGACATGAATCACATTTTCCTGAACCCAAAATCTTTTTTTTTTTTTTATTAGGCCAGTAAAAAGAATTTATTGGGAAATGGGGGAAAAACAGAGTTGGCTGAGAAATGGGAGAGAAAGATGGAAATGCACACCAAAATTTGGTGTGGGCTCCTCTAGGCAGAGAGAGCGAGCTCTGCCTTGCGTGGTGACCTTTTAAATTGTTCCATTATTCCTCCCCCTTCCTAATAAGTGAACCCAGAATCTTACTCTGTTGAGACACCCACTGGTACTCAGGTGTACCACCCCCGCCCCCAATTTTTTTACCCATATTTCAAATTAAACAGAAAGCATAAGGCTGCATTTGATTAAATATAAGGTGACAGTGAGACCCCTTGCTTTTATTCCCCCCACATCTAAATAATAGGAATTGTCATTTATATTTAATATGCATAGCAGATACTGTTCTCCAGAGCTTTAGAATATTAGATCCATAATTGTCAATACTGTGCATGTTTTAGGAGCCTACAATACTAGCTTTCCATTCAAAGGATTTCACAATACACACTAATAACCTGCTGTCTCTCTTGATGCACTTAAGTGTATTATTGGCTCATTCTCTACTTCTTTCTAAATTATCTTCTAGACTCTTTTTATATGCTGTGGAGCTGGAGAAGGAATTACACTATGTCAGTTTAAAATTAAACCGAGTGATGAGAAAGCTTTCAGCTATACAAAATTGAGACAATTGAAGGTGAGAGACAATCCATGAGCATTTCTAACCAAGACATATTCATGTTTGAATTATTTCCTAAACTTGTCCTCATTTCAGGCACACGTTAAGACCATTGAACCACCAATCATCACACTATCCCCAGGGTCAATGATAATCATCAAATAAAATCCAGGAATTAAGCATCCCTAAATGGGACACATTGTACAATCCACGTGTATTACAACACGATTCCAGAGTACACACACATTGATACAACAAGGACTTTAAAATGAGGTTATAAATTCTCAGAGTATAAAGTACAAAATAATGCTGTTTGGAAGGTGTGGCTCAAATGATTGAATGCCTGCTTCTCACATGGGAGATCCCAGGTTTGGTTCCTGGTGCCTCCTAAAAGAAAGAAACAAACAAGCAAACAAACTAAAAAACCAACTCAGGGGTACCAAAGTGGCTCAGTGGTTGAGCACCAGCTTCCCACATATGAGGTTCCAGGCTCGTTACCTCAAAAAATAAATATATTTTTTTTAAGTGTGCTTTTTTTAATTCATGGGGTGGGTCTCCTATTTAATAATTCATGAGGTAAAGACAGTTTTCTTATAGTTACCCAGAGTCTAAGAACTACTAGTGCCTTCAAGTGTATCATATATCACGTTCTAACTTCCTTTAGCCATATATAAATTAATCAATGCTTAGGATTCTGGAAAACCAGTGTATGTGGCCGCAAGTACAATAATCTCACCTCCATTCTTCCCAATTCAAAGTCTCCTGAAAACAGCCAACATATAGAAAAATAAACTCCCAACCATCTACAGAAACTTCACTAATATCTTCAAACTGGAAATTCTTCTCGACAGTTTTTAGAGTGAAGCTAAGTTTCTCAAACATGCTTCCTCAACTACTTTAAAAGCAAAGTATACATAAAGCAAAGATAGGAGTATTAAGTTCATAAGAATGATGGCTAGACAACTGCATATGGTTAGCAAATCGGAAATTAGAAGGAAACTTTCAATTTTGGGGGCTATATATAGGTACCAGGGATTGAACCCAGGACCTCATACATGGACATGGAAAGCAGGCACTCAACCACCTGAGCTACATCCACTCTCCCACATATTTTCTTAGACCAAGCAGCATTATTTGATCATAACACTCAACTTCCACATTGATGCTCAACAGTCCTGGATTTAAAAACTTGAATAGAGGTATTTTTAATCACCACCCACCTTCCTCAATCTCCTAAGAGACTATACATCAAGTTTTCTTAATAGGATAATTCATTGCAACAAGAAATGTTTACTGTCCTCTGCATTTTCTACCTAGATATCCAAGGGAATCAGCAACATGGCTTTTCTGTGCCTTCTTCTCCCCAGCACTATAGCCAGCCCCCAAGTGGTTTACTAACCCTGTTGTCCCTCCACTTGGTCCCTCGTTGGGGTAATTCAAATAAAACCTAAGAGCATACTTGAAGTCTCCCATTTTTCTTTTTTAACATCTAATGTAAAACACACAAAAAATATTTACAATGACTAGAACATTAGAGATTAAAGGTTTTATTACAAAAGTCTATACAATGAAGTATCAGACACAGCAATGCAATTATTCTGGTGGACATATATATCTATATATTATTTGTATATAGATATATACTTTTTACTTGTACTAAGGTAAAACTATCACCAATTGCCTAATTCTACCACCTACTGCTGCTCAACTATGCCACACAATACTGTCACATAGCATAAGTGTTGCCATGCCACTTTTATCTATTCTACTCGACAGCCAAACATTAACACTGAGTAACAAACATCACAAAGCAGCCATTAATTCTAAAATGAGACCAGTCAGGCCACTGACTTATAAAAATATGGTACTCATATAGATTTAAGCATTATAAAGAAGGAATATATTATTTAAAACATTTAAATAGTGCATATGGACATTTGTGCACGGTATATAAAACACAAACATTCATATAAAATAACATACAGCGCACATTAAATTTAATGTTTCAGTACACTCCTGCCTGAAGAGTGAAAGAAATTAACCGAAATGTACACTGCAGGGTGGATTCAAATCAAAATGATAATATCTTTTGGCGGTTTCAACTTCACTTTAGGCATACATTATGAATAACTTAGCTATATCAAAAGGAAACCACACAAAAAGGGCTAGATTTGGTGCTATTTTATTCCCCAACTACACATTCACTACCACTGGACTTTATCCCTCACCCCCCTCCCCCAAAGGCATTGTACACACAGGTGAAATGTGAAGTATTAGAAACTGCTATTATTTATGAAGCTACTTCATGTGCTTACTATGTAGTAGTGCCAGAAATGTGAGGTTCATGCTTCCCTCACCTTAGTAAAGGATGTTGCAAGTCTGTTTTTGTATGAAACAAACTATTAATATTAGCTAGTAAGAAAACCATGCATGAGTCACTGCATGCAAAACATGGCCTCAAAATGAAACACTCATCAATCCAAAAAAGCACCAAGAAAAAAAATAACACTTAGATTAAGCCCGACCAGAATCTATTTTTAATGTCTATTGTTTTTGTTAGCACAAATAAATTAACCACTCTGTGAAAATGATTAGCAGAATGATACTAGGAGTACCTGAAGCCATACAAAGCCAAAGGAAAAAAGATATACTTAAGAGTGTATGACAAGGGGCATACCACTGCACATACTGTGACCAGTTGCTTTGAACAGCAAAAGATGGTCCTTTAAAGGGTGTTTGTGCATGTGAATTTTGCTGATTAAAAGAGGGGAGAAAAATGATGCAAACCCCTGAGGGTACAGGTAAAACCGCAGTGGTATTAGCCCTTGTTAAGAATAGATTTATTTTAGGCATAATGATTATTTTGCTAATTTAGGTCCATTTGATTGAATACCCAAATCTGAGCACCATCAGATTTCCTACATACTGATGTGGCTAATTTCTCACATTATCTGGCAGTGGGTAGGGGCAACAACACAGGATATGATCCAGACAAATTATATCATCACCAGCTGAAAAACAGTAACTGAGGAAACAAAGAGTAACTTAAGTCCCATAGGCAGCATGTGATAGGATTCAGTTCTGTGTGTGATGCGTGGTGTGTGTTTTCAACTTACTAAGCAAGGTCACTTTTTGGTCTACCCACTGTTACCTTTATCCAGGAGCTGTGTGACCACTGAACTGCAAGATTTTACTAACATACTACCTTGTGAGAAAGTATCACTTTGGGAATTAAACAGGTATTCCACAGTAGGACTTGAAATTTCAGTTTGCTTTTGGTTTTCTAAGAAAACATGTAACACAGTTGCATATGTGCACTTTTATAGGCTTTTTTTTCATATTTTCAGTCAATCTGTTAAAAAAAAAAAAGGCAACGAAGAATTCATTGTGATGTAAAGATTTTCCTCTCAGTTTTCTTCAGTAATGAAAAAAAAGTTGGTAATAACAAAAAGCTTGTATTTCCAAAGTTCTTGAAGTCTAAGGGATAAAATTCTAGTCTTTGGGGAATAGGATGTATCTGTAGTACAAAACAATGACGGAAACTGCATTTTTGTGAAAGGTGGAGAGGACAGTCTGTGGTTAATATGGAACATCACTTAAAGCTCCCTACAGAGGGTCTACTTACCCTCCCCATCATTTCTTTAGTGGCACCATAACCAAGTACAAAATGAGATTCTCTGAGTGCCTGACAAAAATGAACTCAAGTACCAAGTACATGCGATGATAGCTTCAGGGAATACAACTGATTTTATGATGTTTTCTAGGAGCATATTTTATATGGATTTTGAAGAATCTTGTTTGCTGATAAGAACTTCAAGAAGCCTAAGCTTTGCTTTAATTTTCTTGTACTCCCTGTACTCCTCAAGCACTGGAACACGATCCTCTTTCTGGGCATTCCTAGGGAGAAGAAAAAAAAAAAAAAATTCGAATATTCTAGAGATTATTTGAAAATCAAGACCCAGAAGTTGTCCTAATGTAAGAGACAATGTTGTCAAATATAAATTCAAATAAAAAGTTGCTCTGCAAGAAAACAATTATTCAACTAATTCCCCCATCCCTAAGGAAGATTCCTAAAATACTATTTTTGATTAATTCCTCTATTGATAAAGATTAAATGGTATTGTCCTTCTTATCAATGATCAGTGTAGATAACTAGAGGTAACCAAATATTTTAATAAGACATTCATTGCTAAATCCTGCCAGGTATGTTACTGTTATATTAAGTGCTGGGGGAACTACATTGAGTCATTTCATACATTTAGTTAATTGCAACTTCAATGAATTGAGATGTAAAAGTAAAACAACTTAACTGTAGTAAAAGAATAGTTTTCCCACCTTATATTAATGACCCAAATTAATCCAGTTTAATCACTACATAAAGGACCAAACCATTCTGAGTATAATTATAAGCCACAGTTTCTTCCAATAAGTTAAAAAATCAGGAGGTACTCAGAAAATGCAATCTTATACTTAAACATATATGCCAGCTTATACGGGAGACTCTCCAAGAAGAGTTTAAAGTAAAAAACATGTTGGAATGTGTACTATAGCTATTGGCTTGGCAAGACTATTCAATTATTTGGAAAAAACATTTCTGAGGCCACCATCTGAAATGGAATATATTTTTTCTTACTTTTAAAAAGAGCCCTACAGTGCCAATTGTACATTACTCAGTTAGCTAAAGGCACATGCCATATTGTATTATAGGAGCCACATGACTACTACTGTTACACAACCTTGAAAACGGCACCCTGGAAAGACCCAACCTGCAGCCTATGCAGCACTGGTCTTAGTATATAAATTAAGAATCCAAACAAACTGAGGATACCACTCCTGTTAGGGGACCCTTTCTGAAAAAAGAGACACAACTCTTCTCACAACCACTTCCTACAAGGGTAAAGATAGAGAATTAAAGAACATAAAATTACTGCCACTCAACCAAGCTTCCCTAGGACATTATTTTAGCAAATGTTTACTCCAGCTCTGACTTTTCCTTGCTACTAGTAATAGGGCTTCAAGTGTATAGGAATGCTTTTAAAATTTTACTTTCAATGCTAACATCCTTACATGCAGAATTTATATTCTGTTATTCCATGTTTCTTTATTTTCACATATGGGCACTCATGAATGAAAGGGGAAAGACGACTAAATTTTGTAATGCACAACAAACCTTCCATTTTGTTGATAAAATGCTTCTTCAAATTCCCGTAATGTTTTACGTAATTTCTTTTTTTCAGCTCTGGCTTTCCAAAGTTGTTCCAGTAATTCAGGCCTAAAAGTGAAATGTAAGAAAAATACTGAAAGGGCACGATTATTATAATTTTATATAATATATATGAATAGTATATAGAGTTAGTTGATACTAACTCTGGTTGCAAATTAAAATCAGTTAGGGGGCTTTTAGAACACACCAATGCCTAAGCTCCATCCCAGACCAATTAATTCAGAACTGCCAAAGGTAGGACTCTCAGCATCAGTACTTTAAAAAAAAAAAACTCCCCAGATAATTCTAAATTACACCCAGGACAGCCTTGATGGTTCACTGGTAACAACATATCCTTTTCATTTTTGTGGGAATCTGGACTTTGGACAAGCCTAGCTGAGAAGAACTCTGCAGAGCAGCCACGCCTCCCCTGTGGCCAGATGGCTTAAAAGACCATGGCCAGGAGTCCCTGGTGACCCCTGCAAATGTGCTATTGTAAGATTAAGAAGATGAAATTTCACAATTTCTTAGGAGGTTGCTAATAAGAACCCCTTAGTAATATGAAAAAACTTGAAGCCTTTGTAGTGGCTCATCCTTTGCCCTGATGAGTCAAGACAGGACTCGTGCTTTTGTCCCATGTTGGACTTGACAGTGGGATGCAGACTCTGCTAAGAATCAGAGTCCTACCCTACTAGAGGAAAATAGGAATCAAGACCCTGCTCCTCCTCACACAGATGTTTGTTTTCCTCCAGGGCTTGGGTTGTGTGGGATGAGTTAAAAGGGCATGGCCTGAAGAAGTAACCACAGAGTAAAGTACTAGCCATGGCGTTGTAGGCCTCTGAACATGAGTTGCTGTATGAGTTTGGCTGCAACTGAGGGTGGGGATGGGCTGCGGTTGGAGGTGGCTTGGGTTAGGAGAGACAAGGTCAGTACATTGCCCGGTTGGTTCTAGTCTTCTCTTTTACTCTAGAAAGTTTTTCAAACACTAGTTATGACTTATCTATATATATACATGACTTATATATATATACATTTAATTTCCAAGTAATTTCCTGAATAAGTGATCAGGAAGCCAGGGAGTGATTTATAGCTCAGGTCAGTTTCTATGTATATTGCCTGGTTCCAAATATATTTCAAAGCTCTGTGTGATATATGGAACCATACAGAGAGGAGAAAATAAATAAAGTTCAGATCTTGTTTTTTATGAATATGGCAATTTATACCATTTGAATCACCTTTGTTTGTTGTCTTGCAAGTCTTGTGTATTTCTCAAAATAAAGGATGTCTTCAAATAAAGAATAAAAAAAAAAAGTACACCCAGGCTTGAGAACCAATGACATACCCCATATAGTCCACAGGTGAAGAAGTTAATATACAACAAACAGATAAACTCTCAACTGGTTCCTGCAATTTGTTACACATCAAATGTTGGGTTTTAAGGTTTTTTAATATTTGAAACATAGAAAGTTTTATAAGGGAAATAGAATAATATATATTTGAAAAATCACACTTTTTAAAAAAAGTTTGCATCTCTTGAGCATTGTTCCCCTCAAGTGCTTAAGTATTTAACAAATCTCTAGGCATATAAGTTTTATTATAAAATAACCTAAAATCACAGGCCAGCATACATACATAGAAGCTGCTCGAGTACTTGACAGTCGGAGATCCAGAGCCAGTTTTTCTTGATTTTCTTCAACATCAGATTCTGAGTTTTCCAATGAACTTGAAAACGACTGTGTCTGTACAGCAGTTTTCAAGATATCATTTAACTCAGATGACAGGCTAACACCATCTTCTTCTTCTTCCTAAAAAGATATCCAAACAGAGATATCAAACAGGCCATCACTTTCAACTTTTCCTTTAGGATTAGAGAATGATTTCTCTTAAGGATTACCTTGATTTCTTCAAAAAAATGTGCAGTTTCTCCTTCTATGATTGGCTGTAACACCTGACCTCTTCGTTTGGTGGATGGAGATCCCTGTAATAATCAACAGTACAAAAGGTTTACATTTTAAGTATTTAAAGTGGTCAGTGAGAAAACAGTACTTCAGCTTTGCTTCACTATGGTATAAACATTAAACTTTTCTTAACCATATATATTTTTTAATTTGTTTTAGGAATTCCTTAATAAATTTTTATGTATATTTTCCTTCTTATATATGCACAAGAGTGCCATATAACTTATGTATAAACAAGTCTAAAAGAGCCCATTCAATAAGTATTTTTAAAATTCTAAACGACAAGAAAGCATTTAATTGTGAGCATTTTTCTTTTTAACAGAAGCTCTATTTTATTTGGTCTGTAGCCTTCTTAACACTTTAAAAATAAAGTTTTATTGAGATGTAATTCATACACCATAAAATTCACTCTTTTAAAATATGCAATTCAGTGGGTTTTTGTATATTCACAAGATTGTTAAACTATCACCTCTATCTAGTTCCAAAACATTTTCATCAGCCCTAGATTCCCCCCGCCCCGTCCCTGACAAACATTAAACTTCCTCTGTTCCTATGGGTTTGCCTATTTTGGACATTTCATATAAATGGAATCATACAAAATGCTGCCTTTTGTGTCTAGCTTATTTCACTTAGCACAATGTTTTCAAGGTTCATCGATGTTGTAGCATATATCAGGACATCATTCCTTTTATGGCTGAACAATATTCCATTGTATGGTGGGAGGTGTAGGAAGTAGGGCATATGGGAATACCCTATATTTTTATATAACATTTATGTAATCTAAATACCTTTTTAAAAAGAAAATTTAAAAATCTATTTTAAAAAAGCCAAAAAAAAAAAATTCCATTGTATAGATACTCATTCATCAGTTGATGGACATTTGACTTGTTTCCATTTTTTAGTCAATTATGAATAATGCTGCTAAGAACAACTGGTGTATAAGTATCTGAGTCTTTATCTTTATGGTAACAGCCATATTTAGGAAATCATAAGATCTTAAAAGGCTTCCAATTTTCTTGGGTATATATCTAGGAGTGAAACTGTTGGACTTATGGTAATTCTGTATTTAACCTTTTGAGGAACTGCCAGACTGTTTTTCCAAAGTGGCTGTACCAATTTTACATTCCCATCAGCAATGTATGAGGATTTCAATTTCACTACATCCCTACACTTGTTTATTCTGTCTTTTATTATTAGCCATCCTAGCAGGTATGAAGTAATACCTCATTGTGGTTTTGATTTGCATTTCCCTAATGACTAATGATGCTGACCATCTTTTCATGTGCTTATTGGCCATTTGTATACATTCTCTGGAGATTTTGATTTGCAAATAATTTCTTTTTCACTGAAAACCTACAGTTTTTAATTTTGATGAATCCAATTTATGTTTTCTTTTGTCACTTATGTTTTTGGTGTCATATCTAAGAAAACATTGCCTAATCTAAGGTCTTGAAGATTGACTCCAATGTTTCAAGAGTTTTATATGTTACAGTTTTAGCTGTTAACTTTAGGCCATTGATCCATTTTGAGTTAATTTTTGTATACTGGCATGAGGTAGGGATCCAATTTCAGTCTCTTGCAGGTAGATATCTAGTTGTCCTAGCACCATTGCTGAAAAGATTATTTATTCTTTCTCTTTCAAACTGTCTTGGTTTAACCTATTATACTCCAAATTTCTCTTTATGTTAGACAAGCATATTTAGGAGTCCATAAGATCCACAAAAGCTTCTTACAGACTCAGTTTCCAAAGACAAATCTGTGGGATTCTAAAATGGTTTTCATAAAGTACTACTATGAAATTATGAAAATGTCAATGACATAAAATAACCTCACAACCAAAGAGTAATTTTTGTATTAAATAAACGGTCTTACATGAGAAGAATATATATATACAGGATGCCTTGTTCAAAGAAAACTGATTATATCTAACTAAAATAGTGTTTAGATTGTCATCTATAAGGCCCTAGAAACTTTAAGGAGATTAATTTTAGAGTTTATATTATCATGCAGTTAAATGAGCATCATAACATTTTCAAAAACATGAATTTAAATGTAAAGAAACCAGTCAAGAAGCCTGAAATACGGGGTTTTAATTCTGCTTCTGCCACTTAGAAACTAGATGGCCTTCAGCACATCACTACCTATCTGAGCCTCCGTTTCACTCGTGAAATGAAGCTATCATTTTCAACAACTGTGTCTTAAATTGTCAGGATTTAATGACATAGTCATATATAAAAATGAGTTTGGGGAGACAGAAGTAGGCATTTACTATTAGTTTCCTGTTTTTGCTTTTTTTCTGTTTATATCAGTAATGTCACCTTACAGATACAATTTTTTCTACCTTGCCTATGTATTTCTCCAATATTCCATCATAATTTTTAAAAAAGAGTACTTTTTGGTAAAATGAACTAATTACACACTTGTTTTACTTACAAGGACAGGAGTGATACTAGCTCTTGTCAGCATCTGTTTTACAAGTCTGTATCTATCATAGAGAGGTTTAACAATGTGCCTTTCTTCCCTTGTCACCTGAAGCAAAAAAAAAAAAAAGGAACTCACTTAGTCATCAGAAAATTTATTTTAAAAAACTAGGTAAGTAGGCAAGTGCAGGAAACAATGGTCTACAAAACAGCTCTGAAGAATGTGGATCAGAGATATTTGGGCAAAAATATAACCAAAGCAAACTGTGGACTATAGGGAAAGTAATATATTAATATTCTTCCATCAATGGTTTGAAAAAAAGAGCAAGTATGCACTAAAGAAACCAGACACAAAGTACTACATATTGTTTGACTCCATATATATAAAATATAAATACAAATAAATTTATAGAGATGGAAATAGATTAGCATTATGTAGGGCAGGGGAAGGATAGAAGGATTGAAAGATAACTAATAAGGCATAGAGGGTTTTTCTCTTTGGAGTAATGAAAAATGCTCTAAAATATTGATTGCAGTGATGAATGCACAACTCTGTGATTGTACCCAAAGCCACTGATTGTACACTTTAGATGGACTGTATGGTTTATGAATACATTTCAATAAAATTGATTGAAAAAAAAGAAGAAAAAAAAAAGTGGACCATAGAAACAATTCGTGTTCTTTTTCCTAAAAGTAAATTAAATCATTTTAGTGAGAGAGGTATTACCGGCCTTCCATGTTGACTTTCATAGTACAGAAGACTTTTCTGGAGAGAAGTTTTCTCTTCTACCAAATGATCTTTTGTCATTTTCTAGGAAAAAAAAAAAAAAAAAATCCCATTGGCACCATTATTATTCTCCTCACAGTAGGTTGAAAGGGCAGCACACATCACTAGCCTAGTCCAGGCTAATTAAGAATGCATTCTTTGCTTATGGATTTCCAGGCAACACTTTTCAGGTTCCTATAGAATCTGTTCTTCTAATAAGTACCTACCAAACCCCTCTGATAAATTAATGAATACTGGTTTTGTGACCTTGGCCAGGTTACTTACCCTCTTTGTATTCAATATCCTAATCTGTAAAATGGATATATTACATACTACCTCATAAGGCTCTAATGAGATAATATATGTAAAGCATTTACAATAATGCCTAATACACACAAATGCTTGTTATTTTATTTAATGTTGCACAGTCTTTTATAAGCGTTAAGACTAATGATGTACATACACACATACACACCACAGGTTTTATAATCCAATATTTCCCCTAACCTATTAAGAAAATCTGGCAGCAGTATATCGGAAAGATCTTGGATAAAGCTCAGCAATGTCAATTTGTAATCTTAGACTTCTACTCTATAGCCTCAGTTTCCCTTCATCTAGATTGGCAAAATTTTCTTTACACTGCAGTGCTTTTATTACATCTTTTAGTATTCTAAAAAGTAGGGTTGGCAGGCCTTTCCAAACTTATTTGCTCATAGAACCTCCCCATTTTGTTCCATAGGATTACCTATTAATCTCCCAAAGAACACTGTTCTGTGGACTAGCCTTTAATAGAAGAACAAATAAACTCTTATTCCCAGGTCTCTAAGTCAATACTACCCTGTCTCTCACCAGAGTGAGGTAGGGGTAAAAAAAATTCACCAGACAATATCTTCCTGTAAAAAACATCACTGTAGATGATGTGCATTCAACAGAAGAGTAGCGGGGTATAATCTCTGTAAAACATTGTGATTTCAACAATCTCAAGCCTGAAATTTAAATGTAGGATGATGAATTTGAATAAAGCTAATTCCAATCAAAATCAATTACAGGAGAAGGAAGAGTTACTATGTTATTACGTGTTATCAGAATAAAAAAACAAGGAATGTACAACACAGTGAACCTAAATGTAAACAGTAGACTATAGTTAATAGTACATTATAAAAATGTTTCACACTAGTGCAAGGTTCTAATAATAGTGGGAACTCTGTATTTTATGCAAGGTTTTTCTGTAAACCTGCAACTTCTCTCATTAAAAACAAAAACCCACAATGAACAGAGTGGGTATAGCTCAGTGGTTGAGTGCCTGCTTTGCATTTATGAGGTCCCAGGTTGAATCCCCAGTACCTCCTAAAAAAAAAAGTCAAAGCCAGGATACAAACTCAGTCAGGTCTGTTTGTCTCCAAAGATCATGCTTTTTACACACTCATCTTGCCATGTGCCTCCACCATAAATGACCAGCATTCTAATTCTTGAGTTTTATTATTCAAGGACTCAGTCCCTGAGAAACTGAGCACTTCTTGTCTGCTGTTAAAAGCATGTTTCTTGATCTGCACATTAGAGGAGCAGACTCAGGCACAGACATCTCGACCCCACTGTGGACTGCAGGTGATTTTGTTTCAAAGGACCCTAATGCTACTCTGGGCAAAAACCATAGCTCAAATCATTACTTTGATATCTTCTGGAAGACACCTCTCCACACGTTTTTCTTTCAGTCTTTTCAGAATAAGTTCAAGCGTTGCTTCCTTAGATGGTTTCTTCTCCTTCTGCATGACCCTGGATTCATCTTCATTCTCTTCATCTTCATGGTCTAGAGAAGAGCCAAAGCTTTTTGGAAGAGTGTTACTACGTGGACGTGTCTGAGGTACAAATTCTCCATCAGAGTTTTTGTGTTTTGCATCTACATTTCACAACCAAGAGAACAGATCAATAATTGTGATTCTAGGTAAAATGCGATTAAGGTCAAAAGAGTAATAAGATATGCAACAGAAAATTATACATTAATAGCACACAACCTTGGATATTTAAATTATAAATACAGCAAGACAGCTATATTACTTATTTCTTCCAACCAATATTCATAGGATGTCTACTCTAATGTAAAATACTCTGCTGAGTACTAGAGACACAGTAGTAAACAAAACAGATATGGTCCCTGAGCTCAGAGTATCTATTCAGGGAAGGGAAAAAATCTAAATAATCAGATTAAAAAACAAAATAATTTCAACAAGTGGTAAATGCTACAAGGAAGATAAAAAAGGATGATGTCAGTGGTAAAAGGAGTGAGGTTTGTGGAGAAGCAACTACACTGGATGGGATTGACGTGGAAGGCTTTTCTAAAATAGTGACATCTGAGATGAGTGTGGAATGTTAAGAAGCTAATCTAACACAGAAGATTTAGGGGAAGAACATCCCTCCCCAATTGAGGCAATAGGGCAAAGATCCTAAGGCTTGGCATGTTTGAGGAATAGAAAGTGAGAGGAAAATGATAGAAAATGTACTGAAGGCCAGAGTGTGCAGGGTCTTGAAGGCGATGGTGGAGTTTGGACCACTGAAGAGCTTTGAATTTGAAAGTAACATGATTTTAAAAAGACAATTCTGGCTGCTATGCAGAGAATGGACTATAGGACAGCACGAGTAGAAGAGAATTGGGAAAGTCAGAAGGCTAATGCTACTCAATTTAACGATACCAATTAATAACACAGTCAAGGTAATAAATTTAACTGATGGTTGCAAATTGACTTTAAACAAGGAAATGCATAGTAGAATTTGCAGGGGGAAATAATATCCTAAAGAAAAGTTAAGAGAATTTATTTTAACCACAAGAACATAAACTCCATAACAGAAGAGACTGTGTCTGTCTTGTTCACTGCTACATCCCCAGCATCTACAAAGTACATGGCACCTAAGAGATATTAAAATTTTGTTGAATAAATTCAAATGAATAAACCAAAATGGTCATAAATCCACACTTGACACAGATAATTCTTAAAATGTAAAATATTATTAAAAGCACACTCACTAAACACCCACAAAGTAAATATACTTAATAACTGCTACACTGGGCTGACACTCAGAAACACAAGTTTTTGATTCAAGAAAACTTACAATGTAGCCTTTGTAGTATAAATGATTCATTATGATTAGATAGTCTTAGATAAAATACCCACCAAAGTATCTTAATGAAATATCTACTAAAAACCAAGATTGTTTAGTATTTGAAAAATATTTCAGATCAATTTTTAAATATCAATTCACCTATGAATATATAAACTAGGGCACCTTTTATCAGAATATTCCTAATAAAAACACAGGAAAGACATTGAGATTTCCCATCTTAACATACAACTTTGACTCTCAGTAAAAGAACAAAAGGAAAGTATTTTTGTCATACAGTGCCAAGATTAAAAATTACACACAAAAAAAGACTATAATTCTCATAGACACTGTTATATAGAACAAATATATTACAAAAATGGCACATTTTTTACAAATATATATATTACAAAATATATTACAAATATATTACAAAAATGGCACATTTTATACCTTTAATTTGCTTCCGCAGTTTGGTAAGCTCTGTCATCCATTTTAATACCTTTGGATTGGCTGCAATATCACTGTAGGAGGGCTGAAAAATTAAAGAATGGAATCACTGACACTTTTGTGATAAGCAATGAGTATGCTAATTTATACCTAAAAGGTATTTTATAGTTTCCACAGCAAAGATTTCACTCAATCCTCATTTCATCTTATATTCTTTTAAGCAGGTTGGGCAGGATATTAAGAAAAGCTCTCTCAGAGCAGGGTCTAGTAATTGTCAGAAGCCAGATCTGAATATGAGACTTCTGACTCCAAGTATGAGATATGAGACTCTTGGAAAGAGTTCTAATAATTATTAAAACAAACATACACGTACACACACACTCTTCTTGATACTTGTGGCTTTGGGGGGAACAGAAATAGCATTACGTTTATTTGTCAATGTAAAGTATTTGCTTTAAAAGAATTTTAAAGCTGTTGTGCCAATGAAATTATAAAGATGCAATGGTGCAATGGCAAGAATACAGCTCTGGAAATCAGGAGGCTAAGGATTTACATGATCTCATATCTACATGAACTCTCTCTCTCTCTCTCTCTCAGATATCCCGGGTTCCATTCCTCTCTCAGGACACAGCTGGACTAATATTTTCCCAAAACCCTCCTCCCAGTTCTAATATTAGATCAAGCTAATGGTGGGCAATGCTACAAACTTACCTTGCTACTTTTTTCTCTTTCAAACTGTTCCTCATATTGTCTGATTTTTTTCTGAAGTTTCTTTACCAACTGATATGGTGTTCTGTCTTCTCTTTTTTCATCCTTTGAAGTAAAGGATGATCTTCGAATCCTGAATTAAAATGAGAGGCCAACACTGTGTATTATTTTCAAGTGTCAGCACGGTATCTTTTATTGCCCTGATATAACCTGACTACTATCAAGGAGCTTATCTTTAAAGGGAAATCAAGTCCCCAACAACTAAGGGATACAAAGTAGAAAGAAACTTGCACTACGGTGTTAGAGACCACAAAATTAGCTAACCTAGAGGTGGTGAAAACAATCTGAAACTATTCAATTGTTCCAAAGAAGGCAGAAAAGAGACAGATACCTAGTAGCTCAGAGATGTTTTGGTGTTCAAACCACAAGGGAAAGTTTCTGACATTCAGAGTCAATTTAAAGTTCTGACAATAAAAACATTAAGGACTAGTGATCTCCAGCTGCTGCTACTCTTTCAGAGTTCTATATTTCAGTCATGAATGAATGAATACATCATGAGGAAACCCCAAACACTACCCCTCAGTGAATTCAGAATTTAAATTTAACAGACTCTAACCAAAAAAATAAAAATGACAAAATGTGCTTTGTGAAAATAGGGAAGAAAGCTTTAAACTGTAGATGTGGAGGACTAAATCTTTCAGAAGACCTGGTACTTAATAGCAACCGCCTTTCATAAGTGCCTAGAAATCATATACCTAGCAAAAGAAAGTGCTTTTGATGAGGAATCCAGTGTTTCTGGATCATGTAGGAAACGCTGGCTTTGCCCAAAATCTAAACTACGGTGTGATAATACTGGAGGACAGTCTTCTTCCAAAGGATGATGATGATTCATTCTTCCAGCTTGTGGAGACAGCTGAGCTTCTCCAGATTCAGAGTCTTCCTGCCAAGACTTAAAAGCAGGAAATGGGTCTGTAAAACAAACACAAAGTACAGCATTATGGGTCTCTTAATTCCACATGGGGAAAAAAAGTAACAAAATATTAGTTATATGTTCTTTAAATCACATCCTAATGTAATGATTTATCTAGTATTATATATATTTTTTGAAAACCACAAGGGATACTAAGATTTTCACAAAGCCTATTACAATTTAAAATTATCCGAGCTTTCTGTTTTAGTCCAGAGTTCTATTTTTACATAAAGAGGTACAACTTAAGTTTCTGAACCCAGTAAAGCAAGAAGGGACACTGTCAAGCTCTTTAGAATTGGATTAAATGTCATTTTTCAAGGAGGGAAAAGCCTTCATTTATAAATAGCAAACAGGTCCTTATTTAAGAATTTAACTTGAGTCAAATCCCACCAGGTAAATAAACTGTCCCTCACTGTCGAATGGATATGTTAAGACAGTGTGGAGGCTTTTCCCCATTCAAGAGGCCACACAGAATACTCACCAAAAGGAGCTCTCTGACTCCATAAGAATTCTAACATTTCTGAAGGAGGAGCTAACCCACTTGACAACACTTGGCCTCTAACATTAAACTGTGATGGTTATCTTCTGTTAGGGGATTCCTACACCTATGTATAATACATATTTTAATAATTAAACACCCAACAGTGTTATGAGGTCAAAACTTAATAGCACTAGTCCTTCTTAAGCACATTTCATTTTATTGGAGTTGTCTGTACATTCTCAAATGAAAGTATGCAAATATATTTGATGTTTTTGCACATACAAAGTTTGATTACATATAGAACACACACAAATATACACACAATCCACAAACATACCCCAAATACAAAATTAACTTTAAGCATCACTGGAGAATGGAGGGATGGGGGAGCTTTTCCATCTATTCATTAGCTTTATAACTATTATTTAAAACTTTGATGCTATGGCTATTAACAATAGCAAATAAAAGTTTTAAGTATTTTTAAATGGAAAATGGCTTGACAGTGTCAAAATTCAAGAGTGATATTTTCTTTTTCTTTACATAATAGCAAAGGATTGCTGCTTTAGTAATTTAGTTTAACATGTAGGCATTAGTAATTTAAAAAATTACATTTTTTTCAGGGTAATAAGAACATAATTTAGATTATATTTGAAGCTCATATCAATCTGATAACTAGAAATTGGGTACGAAGTATGTAACTCCACAATAAATGCAGCAATAAAATAATTTTCAAAGCAACCCTTGTACCTGCTTCCCAGCAACTAATCAACTGATAAATATTTCACAAGAAATCTCCTGTTTTATGAAAAGAGGACAGTAACAGAAACAACTTTCTCTGGGTATCATTTGTGACCCAGAAGAGTGTTCCTAGGATATGGGGGAGCAGGAGAAGGGCTAATAATAAGGCAAAGTGAACCATAAAAAGGCAAAAAAAAACTAAACTATGGTGAACCATACTTACCCTCCCCATCTCTCTGCAGATGCATTGTTTTGAAATCAATGAGGGGAAAAGTGATAGGGCATGACGCTAATAAAATGGGAAAAAAATGGCAAAAATACTAAAGTGAACACACAGCACCGTCAGAACAAACCATACACATAACTAACACAAAGCCAAAGATACCAAAACATTTCCCTAAAACCAGTTAAGTATTCTGTTCAAAAACATTATTCAAAGAAATTACTACTAACCAAACTTTAAAAACAAACACAAACATACATTTCCATTTCAGCAAGCAAGGCAAGAAAATCAAAGTACTGCTGTTTATTAAAATTCAAACAAAAACTAAAGAAATGGAAACTCCTAATCAGATTCTGCTTGAAGCTTTTCAATACTATTGATTTGACAGAAAAATCTCATTTAATTTATGCTTTTAAAAGATCTTACTATATTTCATTCCAGAGTGAGCAGAAGAGAACCCAAAAGAAAGATGGTACCCAATTCCATTAAAAGCCAAGAACTTTTGAACAGCTACTACAAATGTATACTGGTGGGAGTCATGTGCTTGCTAACTGCATTCTGCTAACTATTCTTTGAGGAATAAAAAAACCCACATACTTAGAAATAGTAAGAGTTACATCAAACAAGGTATGTACTCTGATTTCCCAGAGTCCAGGAACTGAAGTACTTTGGCCTCTTAAGGAAGACTTTTCTATTTAACAATACCCTAAAACTCCTTGTTGGGGAAAAAATCAGTCTTTGTATTAGTGGCAAAGTTGGAAAGAACATCATGGTCTGCTAACAACTACTTTCCCAAGTACTTAGGGCTCAAGGCTGGGAATTTTACTCAGCTGCCTATACCCTTTGGCTTTCTGAGAGTCACTGACCCCAATTCCTGGAAGAGGCACTAGGAGGTTTACATGGTCTTGTCATTGCTGCTGAACCAAGTGATTAACAAGGCAGCTAAGACACTGAAAATCGGGTCAGTAGTCCATATGTTTCCTCCTTTCCCTATCACAAACTATCGGAGGTAGATTCTGATAAGGGAAAAAAAAAAAAAGGGACCCAAGGCTCAGGTTCCCTTTGGGGATGCCTCCAGAAAGCTGAAGCTAGGCAGAGAATGTCCGATCTCCCTCAGACAATAGAAAACAACTTCTTTTCTATGCTTAAAACGTAAGGTCAGGAACCCCGAGCCAAAGATTGTAAAGGATTATTTATTTATTTACATCCTCTAAGGGGAAGACACATAAGTGGGTTATCAGAATTGCAGCCTCATCTTCCAGAGACTCCTTTTCTACTGATATTCCAAGGATGCTCTATTGACCACAACTTTTCAGTGGCTATGCCAGGATAAATAAGTAAAAAGGAATCTGATCTTCACTGCTCTAGGGCATCTTCATAAACACTAATAAGCATTCTGAATAATTTGGAAAAAAGCAAATGAAAGACAAACAATTAGTCTAATTTAAGACACATAACATGCTCCTGGGCAGCCAAACATCTAGACCAAAAAAAGGGGGGCATGGGGGAGATGGGAATAAAGACTGGCACAGAGACTTGGTTGGGGGCTTTAAAAAAATTGACTAGACCTTAACAAGAAAAACAACCTCCACCTGTAATCAGGTGAATAGAATTAAAAAGTGGCAAAAAAAGTCCATGGCATTGGCATTGCAATTCTTTATTGCTACTGCCACTGCAAGTCATCAGATAACCGGCCAAAGGTGAGACAATCCAAGGATCTTTGACCAAGTGGACAAGTATGTATCTCTACTTAAGATTCCTGCGTTATCTCATTGTCCTTTTACTTAAGGTGTGTGATCCAGAACAACTACTGGATCCAAATTTTTGCTTGCTTTTTTTCCTCCAATATTTTATTTGAAAGTTTACAAATATACAGTAAAATTCAAAGAATCTTACAGTGAACATCCATCATAGCAATCACCTAGATTCTACCATTAAACGTTTTACTGTACTTGCTTTATACATTTATCCACCCCATTAATCATCTTATTTTTTTCATGGATATCCAAGTTAACTGAAGATATCACTACACTTTCCCCTAAACAATTCAGCATGAAAATCATTCACTGTAGTTCAGTATTTGTTTATAGTTCTCTTTTGATGTAAAAAGAAATGTTTATATCCAATGAAGTGCAAAACTCTTCAGTGGAAAATTGAGTTAACAAATACATATACCCACATTGCTTGCTTTTTAAATTTAAACCTCTTCTCTCCTTTGCACAAATTACAAGAGTGTGTCCTCTGCCCTTCCCCACTTTCATAACCTAATACAGAGATACAGGGATAAGGTACCATATTTGTTAGAAGTACCCTTTAAGATCACTTTTAAAAACAGAAGAAAATGTACCACTGATAAGGAAAAGGTAGCTATGAGCCCTCTGTTTAAACTGGTGAGATCCCCAAGCCCTAACACATTGACCTTGAGAAGACTACAAGATGTTTCTAGCATCTGGTTTAAAAACTAACAAAAACCTATACTGGGGTCATTTTATTTTTTTTTTTAAATCAGTTCTATATACATCTTCAAACCTAACAGATGAGATTATAGTTGCCCTGTAATCTCATAATTGCATTTAAGTAAAAACAAACACTCATTTTATATGAAAGGGAGAACAGAAGATCAAGATGAATAAGATTGCCCAGAAAAGGGCAGTAATCTCTTTACTGCTTTGGCTAATTTCAGTTACAAAATAACATATCAGGAAAATAATATGTGTGGGTAAAATTACCTTCCCATTTATCACCATCAGAAACATTCTTCAGATCTAGATGTGAAATTTGGATACATGCTGCTTCATCTTGAACACCAACACTTTGACCTCCTGGCACTTCTGATTCAGTGTTGGCATTCATATCACATATCTTGCTACTAGAATCCTGTATTTTAAAATAAAGAACACATTTCACAACCATAAAGCTTTACACCCAGGTTAAATGCTAACACATATACATTTGTAGTCTTCATTAGCTGATGGTACATGTACAGCCAACTGTCCCACTCCCACCAACCAAACTATTTTCAAATATAAACTTTCAGTTTTATAAAAAATTTGGATCCCAAATTCAGTAAAGTGTTTTCATAATCAAATATCTTATAACTGAAAGTGGTAAAATAAGATTGCTGCTTAACTGTAATACATCTGCAAGAGTAGCTGTATTTAAATCTCCTTTAAGCCAATCAATTCAGGAGTTAAATAAGGCCACATATAATAATTGAGAAATTAAAACTAATCAATATTTAAGACTAATAAGAGGGCCGGCCATATAGCCCAGTGGATAGGGCGCCGGTATACCCCATGGAAGGCCACGGGTTCGGTTCCTGGGGACTTCTCCTAGCGGGCAAGACGCCATGGCTGGGCAGAGCCACCGTGGGCAGGGCAAAAAGCTGCCACGGACAGGGCAAAGCCGCCACGGGCAGGGCAGGTCGCCCGTGAACAGAGCGCAGCCAGCCACCCG
>PVKH010001475.1:0-30420 GCA_004027955.1 Chaetophractus vellerosus
AAATAGGTTTAAAAGAAAGAGAAAGAGAAGAGAAAGTAGTGGGACATCATCCATAGGGACATAATCTGTGGTGTGGTGATAGAGCGTGGTTGTGTGTTACGGGAATGGGACAGGTGTGTGGTGATATTGTTGGGTTTTATGGTGCAGGGTTGCTGGCTGGGAGGACTGGGAGGGACAGGATGGAGAGCTCAGGATGCTTGTGGGGGATGGAGGGGGGACCGGATGAATGCTTGGGAGGTGTGGCTGAGGGGTGGAGACTGAAGTGGTGGGAATGCTCTTGTCACAGAGTGGAGGGGAGGTGTCATAGCTTCGGGGAGAGGGTTGGGGTGCATTCAGGGGGGTGTATTTACGCGGGGCCTTGGGGATTTGTATGAGTGTTCTTTGTGAGTGGTGTAGTGTGTCATTGGGCAGAGAACATGCTTAGTGGGGACGAGGGAGATGGGCTCTCTATTTTTATAGGTCTGTTTCACTCAGAAGTAGACAGGGGGCAGCACGGGAGCAGGGATGGTTCCCAGTCGAGGATGTACCAGTGAGCCAGAACACTCTGTGGCATGAATCTGTGAATCCTTTCATCCAGCGAGTCCAGCCGAGGGGACATTGTGGACCCTGGGGTGGTGGGGAGTAATGGGGTGGATTGAATGAGGGGCTTGGTGGCCCATGGAAGTGTTTTCCATTGCCTTGCAGTGGTGGACATGGGACAGGGTGAAAGTCATCAAAATTCATAAAAGCATACAAACTAAAATGTGGACCTTGATGTGGACCAATAACAATGTTGGGGAACTACATTTCACTATCTGTTTGTCAGTTATGTTAGTGCTGTCATCCACATGCAAAAGGTTTTCGTATGGAGAGGAATGGAGGAGGAGGTTGAATACATGAGATTGGCTGGTAGTCTGTGTGTGACTCAGCTGTGACCTAAAATTTCTTTGAAAATTAAATGAAAAAAGGTTGGATGCTGGAGAGTGAGAAACGAAAGGTGCCACAAAACAGACTGGACACGAAATATAGCACCGACAAGGCAAAATCGGGCAAAAAAATTTGTATACATGTAGTTCTTATTTTACATATATGTATATATATTGAATAGTGCAGTCTGCAGGAAACATCTAGTTTTCCTTTTCCTATTTTATTTTATTTTTATTTTTACTATTTTTTTATTTCTCTTATTTTTAATTTTTAAAATATTTTTCTAACTGATTTTATTCTTTAAGTTCTCCTAAGTTTTGACTCTTGCTTTTAAATGATGTTGTTAGGGATGGTTCAACATCCTCTGGTGGGGGATGAACCGGAGAGCCAGGACACTCTATGGCATGAATCTGTGAATCCTGTCATCCAGGGAATTGAGCCAGGGGGTGTTGTGGGCCCAGGGGTGATGGGGAGGGACATGGTGGATCGAATATAGGCTGTTTGGTGGCCCATGGAAGTGTTTTCCATTGCCTTGCAGTGGTGGATATGGGACAAGGTTTCAGGCATCAAATTTACAAAAGTGTACGACCTAAAATGTGGACCTTCATATGGACCAATGACAGTGTTGAGGAATTATGTTTCACTATCTGTTTGTCAGTTATGTTGGTGCTGCCATCCACTTACAAAAGGGTTTTGGTATGGGAGGGAATGGAGGAGGTGGTTGAGTATATGAGATTGTCTTATATTTTGTCTGTGGCTCTGCTGTGACCCAAAGCATCTTTGAAAATTAAATGATAAAAGGAGGGCTGCTTGAGAGTGATAAGAGGAAGGTGTCATGAAATAGACTGGACACCAGATATTGCACTGACAAGGCACAATTTGGGAATTCGGAAAAAAAATTATATACATATATATCATTATTTTTTTTACAATTTTTGAATAGCCCAATCATTTAATAAAATCTTGTTTTCCTTTTTCTATTGTTTAGTTTTTTATATTTATTTATTTATTAATTTTCTAAAATTATTTCATATTATCAAGTTCACCTATATTTTAACTCTTACACTTAAATACCATTATTATTTCATTTTCCTATTCATTGCTATTGGCTACTGTGATGGCTTCACCTGTGAAGAGGCTATGGATCACAGAAGGGTCACAATGTTGATGGAAGAGGATCATTGGAGGTGGGGATGTCAAGGTTCGGGGTGCATGGGAGGAAGTCCACCTGAACATAAATAAAAATACACAATTGTTCAAAGGCTCATGGGACATGATCATGGGGTGATGTATTAATCACTAAATGGGAGAACACTGAATTCCCACCCTGGAGATCTCTGTCATATTTTCCAGAAGAGTAGCAATATCACCCTGAGTACAGGGGCAGGGTGTGGCAAAGGAGGATGATTCATTGAGGGTCCCTGTTATTGATGACTTGCCTTATGAGTCACTATTGTTGAAATTGAAATAGCCTAGTGCTAATGGGTGCCTAAGAGTTGCCTCTGGAGAACCTCCTGGTTGCTCAAATGTGGCCTCTCTCTAAGCCAAACTCAGAATATGAATACATTAACTTCCTCCCAGCGTGGGACATGACCCCCGGGGATGAGCCTCCCTGGCAATGAGGGATTACTAACAAATGCCAATGGGCAGTACAACTGGGAAAAGACTTCAAATAAAAGGAGGAAATGGTAAAGACAAATGAGGTCATAGGGCTAACAAACTTCAAAATGAGTCGGGAGGGCAACCCACAGGTAACACTTATGCAAATCCCAGTAGGAACTTCTAGGCTTCCAATATGGATATCACCCCAAACAGAGGGCCTCCAGAGGGCTTTGGAGATATCCAGGTCCTATACCAGGGCAGATAATCCCAGAGATTGGTGCCTTACTAGTGGGCCCTAATTTAGAATCCTTGCTCCTGAGAGTGACAGAGTCTGACCAAAATAATTCTTCACTGTACATGGTCCAAATGTCTCTTCTATTCAAACCTATATTTGATGCCAGAATTTTAGGTGTACTTCCATAGACCAGAGACTGTGGGCTGACCATGTGTCAACTGGGTCCAGAAACTCTGTGGTCCTGCAACTCCTATGCTACAACTCAATGGACTCACCCAGGACACCTAGTTGGGAGTTGATGACAGATGACGGCTATGCAAGTGAATCCAGAGAGCCTGCAGCTGCAAGCAGGATAGTCCCTTCCATCGTATCCGTGGGATATAAGCCCCCTCTCACTTGGAGGTGGAGGGGACATCACCGTCCCAGACTCCTTGGGATTTGGGGAAGAACTATGGACTAGAATGGACTTGTTGGTGTCCTGCTATAGACTTGTGATATACACAATGGAAGAAATTGCAAAATTATGTGGTGCCAGGGCCACTGGACACTTTGGGAGCAGGGTGAGGGAAGAGCAATTCTAATGTGGGGTTATTTTTTTGGGCCTGGGAATTGTCCTGGCTGATGCTGCAATGGAGGATGTAGGCTATTTTGTATCATCATGTATCATTCAGAACTGTATGGGAGAGAGCATCATCTACAGTCTGAACTGGGATCTATGTTTGATGGCAAAGCCCCAAAATATGTATATCTGTCACATGTGTTATGCCACACTGAGAGATGTCTATGTGGGGGGTTGTGGGAGGTGTGGGTGGTGGCATATGTGTACTCCTGGAATCTCTGTGTAACATTTATGTAATCAATGTATCCTAAAAAAATATATATAGATATATAAAATAAATATTTAAAAATTTTAAAAAATTTAAAAAATTTAAAAAATAAAAAGCACATGAAAAAATGCTCAAAATGTCTAACTATTAGAGAAATGCAAATAAAAATTACAATGAGATACCATCGTACACCAATTAGAATGGCTTCTATTAAAAAACCTGCAGGCAATAAATGTTGGAGAGTATGTGGAGGAATGTGAACCCTCTTTCACTGCTGGTAGAGTTGTGGATTGGTCCAGCTGCTGTAGATGACATTATGGCAGTTCCTCAAAACACTAAATATAGATCTTCCATATGATCCAGTGATTCCACTGCAGCATATAAACCCAGAAGAATTGAAAGCAAAGACATGAACAGGTATATGTACACTAATGTTCATAGCAGCATTATTCAAAATTGCCAGAAGTTGGAATCAATCCAGGTCCCAACAACAGATGAATGGATATACAAAATGTGGTACATACATACAGTGGAATACTACTCAGCTGTAAGAAGTATTAAAGTGCTAACACATGGGATAACATGGATGAATCTTGAAGACCTTATGTTGAGTGAAGCAAGCCAGGCATTGAAGGATGATCTGTACATGACCTCACTGATATGAATTAATGAAATAGAGCAGTTCCTGAGAACCTGGTTCTGAAAGGTAGGTTTACAAGAAAGAGAAAGAGAAGAGAAAGTAGTGGGACATCGTCCATAGGAAGTAATCTTTGGTGAGGTGATGGAGTGTTGTTGTATGTTGGGGTGATGGGACAGGTGGGTGGTGGTATTGTTGGGTTTTGTGGTGCAGGGTTGTTGGCTGGAAGCACTGGGAGGGGCAGGTTGGAGGGTCCAGGATGCTTTGGGGAGGTGGAAGGGGGCCCGGGTGAATAACTGGGACTTGTGGGTGAGGGGTTGCGACTCAGGAGATGGGAGTGCTCTTGTCACAGTGTGGTGGGTACATGTTGCAGCTTGGTGTTTTGGGTTGGTGGGCATTCAGGGGGACGTATCTGGGGGGGCCTAGGAGGTGTGTGGGAGTGTTCATCCTGTAGTGTTGTGTTGTGTCAATGCATGGAGATCCTGTGCGGTGGGAGGAGGGAGATGGGCTCCCTATTTTTGGAGGTCTGATTCACTCAGATATAGACAGGGGGTGACTCTCGGGAACAGGGATGTTTCCCAGAGGGTGATGATCCAGTGAGCCATGACACTCTGTGGCATGCATCTGTGAATCCTGTCATCTGGCTATTCGAGATGTGGGAGCATTGTGGGCACTGTGGGGTGTGGGGATGGATGGGGTGGATCAAACGGGGGGCATTTGGTGGCATGTGGAAGTGTTATCCATTGCCTTGCAGTGCTGGACACAGGACATGTTGATAGTCATCAAAATTTATAAAAGTGTATGAGCTAAAATGTGGACCTGATGTAGACCAATGACAATATTTGGGAACTATGTTTCACTATCTGTATGACAGTTATGTTGGTGCTGCCATCCACATACCAAAAGATTTTGGCGTGGGGGGGAATGGAGGAGGAGGTTGAATATATGAGATTGTCTTGTATTCTGTGTGTGACTCTGCTGTGATTTAAAACTTCTTGGAAAATTAAAAGAAAAATAGTGGGATACTTGAGAGTGAGAAGAGGAAGGTGCCACTAAACAGATGACACCAGATATTGCACCCATAAGGCAAATTGAAAAAAAGATATATATATATGTATATATATATATTATTTTTACACATTTTTTGAAAAACCTAATCCTATAATAACATTTTGTTTTCTTTTTTCTATTTTTTAAATTTTTATGTTGTTTTTTATTATTTTTTAAGTTCTCATATATTTTAACTCTTACATTTAAATACCATTATTACTTCCTTTTCCCATTCATTGCAATTGGCTATTGTTATGGCTTCACCTTTGAAGAGGCTATGGATCACAGATGGGTCACAACAGGGATGGGAAAGGAGCATTGGTGGGGTGTCAGGGTTGGGGGTGCATGGGAGGAGGTCCACCTGAACATATATAAAAGCCATGCATAATTGTTCAAATGCTCATGGGGCATGGTCATGGGGTGAAGTATTGCTCAATAAGTGGGAGAACACTGAGTTCCCATCTGGGAGAGCTCTGCCATATTTTCCAAGAGAGTAGCATCATTTCCCTAAGTACAGGGGTATTGTCTGGAAAAGGAGGATGATCCATTGATGAGCCCTTGTTATTGATGACTAGCCTTATGAGTCTATGCTCTTGAAATTGAAACAACCTAGTGTTATGGGGTGCCTAAGAGTTGCTTCTTGAGAACCTCCTTGTTGCTCAAATGTGGCCTCTCTCTAAGCCAAACTCAGCATATCAATGCATTTCCTTCCTCCCAGCATGGGACATGACTCCCAGGGATGAGCCTCCCTGGCAACAAGGGATCATTAACAAATGCCAACGGTCTGTACGACTGGAAAAAGATTTCAAATGAAAGGGGGATTTGGGAGCAGGGGAGGGAAGGGCAATTGTAATGTGGGGTTTTTTTGGGGGGACTTGGGAATTGTCGTGGGCGATGTTGCAATGGAGGATGTAGGCCATGTTGTATCATCATGTATCATCCAGAACTGTATGGGAGAGAGGACCATGTACAGTCTGAACTGTGATCTATGCTTGATGGCAAAGCCCCAAAATGTGTTTATCTATCACAGGCATTATGCTACACTGATGAGGGAGGTGTATGTGGGGGTTGTGGGAGGTGTTGGGGGGAGGCATATGGGTACTCCTGAAATCTCTGTGTAACATTTATGTAATTAATGTATCCTAAAAATATATATAAATATTTAAAAATTTTTAAAATAGATAAGTAAAGAAAGAAAGAAAGAAAGAAAGAAAGAAAGAAAGAAAGAAAGAAAGAAAGAAAGAAAGAAAGAAAGAAAATAAAATACAATACAATAAAATGATAGTATTCTAAAAAAAAAAGAAAGGGAGAAGTGGTAAATACAAATGAGTTCATAGGGCTAAGAGTCTTCAAAGTGAGTCTGGAGTTCAACTCATAGGTAACAATTATGCAGTTCCCAGTAGGACCTCCTTGGCTTCCAATATGGATATCACCCCAAACAGAGGGCCTCCTGAAGGCTTTGGAGATATCCAGGTCCGATATTAGGGCACATAGCCCCAGAGTTTGGTGCCTTACCAGTGGCCCTAATTTGGTATCTTTGCTCCTGAGAGTGACAGATCTGACCAAAATATGTCTTCACTGCACATGGCCCATGTGTCTCTTCTATTCAAACCTATATTTTATGCCAGAGTTTTAGGTGTACTTACAGAGACTGGAGACTATGGACTGTCCATGTGTCAACTCAGTCCAGAGAGTCTGTGGATCTGCAATTCTTACACTACAACTCAATGGACTCACCTAGGACACCTAGTGGGGAGATGATGATGGACGATGGCTATCCTGGGGAATGAAGAAAGCCTGCAGCTGCAGGCAGGATAATCTCTGGTGGTGAAGGGGATGTCACCATCCTATACTCCTCAGGAATGGGAGAAGAGCTGTGTTTTAGAGTGGACTTGCTGGTGTCCTGTTATAGACTTGTGATTCACACAATGGAAGAAATTACAAAATTATGTGGAGCCAGTGGCCAGTGGATGCTTTGGGGGCAGGGAGAGGGAAGGGCAGTAGTAATACGGGGGCATTTTTGGGATTTGGGAATTGTCTTGGGTGATGTTGCAATGGAGGATATAGGCCATTTTATATCATCATGTATGATGTAGAACTCTGTGGGGAGAGTGTGGTCTCCAGTCTGAACTGTGGTCCATGCTTGTTGACAAAGCCCCAAAATGTGTATATCTATAACAGGTGATGTGCCACACTGATGAAGGATATATATATGGAAGATTGTGGGAGGTGTGGGAGGTGGGGCATATGGGTACTCCTAAAATTTTTGTGTAACATTTATGTAAAATCGATGTATCCTTAAAAAATAAACTAAACTAAACTAAACTAAACTAAACTAAACTAAAATAAAATAAAATAAAATAAAATAAAATAAAATAAAAATAAATAAAAGGAACAGTTCAAACTCTCCAAACACACCTGGAACATCAATTATCTCAAATCCAACCCCTCACTCAGCAAAACATGTTTCAAACACTTAATGAGAAATTAAAATAGTTAAATCCTTCTAACTGATTTAATGGCCTAAATGTTTAAATTTGGATAATCTCTCCTGTTGGAATAATTTTGTTTGTTATTTTGATAGCAATTCTCAAGCTGATTTGCAGTGCCCTCTCCCAAGCTTGCAACACTGAACAGAAAATTGTCACCTTGGCCACAGCTTCATCTCTGCCCCCTGCCTCCGTGTCTCCAGAAGAGAGAAGGTTCAGAGCTTTGTGGCTTAAACATCTTTAATTCTTATCCCCTTTCTACCTCCCATTTTCCCAACCTTTCCCTACTCCATGTTGACTATAAACCTTATATTTGTGTTGTGTTACTCTGCATAGTGGTTGCCTTATGTTTACCAAATGTAATTTCAGATCTTGCATATGTGCACAACAAAAGGAACTTTGTTTTGTATGCTGAATGTTGAAGTCTTGGGAAAAAATAATTTGATTTCTATTCTACTTTGCCTGGCTCCCAAAAGCAAAAGGGCTAGTTAGCAAAAAATGGGTAAGATTCCTAAGGGAAGGAACAACCTAAGACAGGAACATTCTCTTAGGGACCAGCAAGTATGTTTGAGGAGACTTGTGGTGGCAAGCTTATCCTATCCCTTCCAAGGAAGGAGATTTTTTCCTTTACAGTTTTATCCCCACACTCAGCTAAACCAAAAATCCTGTGGATTTGCTACAGCCTTCTCTTGGCACCACCCTTGCCTCTCTGTACATATTTTAAGGTAGGGGGGAATGTGGGATTCTTCTGAACATTACTTCTAAGACTTGGTTTAGGGACCTGATCTCCTGCCCAAGCAGGGAAGTCACCACTATCAGTTCCTACCTTAAACAGGAACATTCTTGGTCTGTACAGTTAATTAGTTAACCAGAGCCTTTGCCTTCACCTTACCTTTGATGTAAGCCACTACATGTCATCATTATCTTTCTATTTTGAATGTTTGTGATGTTTTAGTGACCACTAACATACACACTGCCTACCTGCTCCTTCTCACAGACACCCTGACCTTTACAGTGAAAAAAATCTGAATAAAAAACATGCTGGGAATCAGCACAAGAGGAAAGCTCCTTTAGCTGTTCTCCCCCTTGCCTCTCTCAACTTCAATGTTCAGAGTAATTCTTTCCACTGTTGTGGGCACTGCTGGACAGAACCCTGCAATACTTTGCAGGATGGAGTCCTGCAAGGAGGAAATCTCAAAAGAAACAAGTATCTTGAAATGAATGAAAATGACAACACAACTTATCAAAATCTATGGGATGTGGCAAAATCTGTACTGTGAGGGAAATTATAGCCATAAATGCATATATCAAAAAAGAAGAGCTAAAATTAAAGACCTAACTGTACACTTGGAGGAATTGGAAAAACAACAACAACATAACACCAAAGGAAATAGAAAGAAGGAAATAACAAAGATTAGGGCAGAACTAAACAAATAGAAAATAAGAAAGCACTAGAAAAATAAACAAAACCAAAAGCTGGTTCTTTAAGAAGATCAATAAAATAAAAAAAAAACTCTAACCAGACTAAAAAGAAAAAGAGCAGATTCAAACACACACACACACACACAAAAAAAAAAAAAAAAAAAAAAAAAAAAAAAAAAAAAAAAAAAAAAAAAAAAAAAAAAAAAAAAAAAAAAAAAAAAAAAAAAAAAAAAAAAAAAAAAAAAAAAAAAAAAAGAAATGAGGAAGGGGATTTCATCGCTGACCCCACAGAAATAAAGAGTATCATCAGAGGATACCTTAAAAAATTTTATGCCAACAAGAAGGATAATTTAGAGGAAATGGACAAATTCCTACAAACTCAAACTCACAAAGAGCCTACATTGATTAAAGATGAAATTGATAAACTCAGCAGTCCAACTACAAGTAAAGAGATAGACTCAGTCATCAAAAACCTCCCAACTAAGAAGAGCCCAGGACCACATGGCTTGACAGGTGAATTCTATCAAACATTTCAGAGAGAATTAACAGCAATCTTGTTAAAACTCTTTCAGGAAATAGAAGAAGGAACATTGCCTAAGTCATTCTATGATGCTGTTACCCTAATACCAAAGCCAAACAAAGATACCACAAGAAAGGAAGATTACAGACCAATGTTTCAAATGAACCCAGATGCTAAAATCCTCAAAAAAATACTTGTTAATTGCATTTAACATCATATCAAATGAATTATGCACCATGACCAAGTGGGTTTCATCCCAGATATGCAAGAATGGTTCAACATAAGAAAATCAAACAATGTAATACACCACATAAACATATTGAAAGAAAAAAATCACATGATTATCTCTATAGATGCAGAAAAAGCATTCAGCAAAATACAGCACCCTTTTGTGATAAAAACACTGCAAAAGATAGGAATAGAAGGAAACTCTCTGAACATGATAAAGGTATATATGAAAAAACCACAGCTAACTTCATCTTCAATGGTGAAATCCTAAAAGCTTTCCCTCTAAGATAGGGAACAAGACAAGGACGCCCACTATCACTGAACCTATTTAACATTGTCTTAGAAGTTCTTGGTCAAACACTGAGGCAAGTAAAATATATAAAATACATCCAAATTGGAAAGGAAGAAGTAAAAGTTTCACTATTTGCAGACTACATGATCCTATACATAGAAAGCCCTGAGAATTCTACAACAAAGCTTGTAGAACTTATGAATGAGTTCAGAAAAGTCACAGGCTATGAGATTAATGCTCAAAAATCAGTATTTCTGTACACCAATAATGAGCAATCTGAGGACAAAATGAAGAAAAAAATACTATTTACAATAGTAAATAAAAGAATCAAATACCTAGGAATAAATTTAACTAAAGATGTAAAGGATTTATATACAGAAAACTACACAACACTGTTAAAGGAAATCAAAGAAGACTTAAATAAATGGAAGAATATTCCCTGTTCATGGATAGAAAGTCTAAACATCATCAAGATGTCTATCCTCCCCAAACTAATCTACAGATTTAATACCATCCCAATAAAAATCAACACAGCATTTTTTAATGAATTGGATAAACTAACTACAACATTGATTTGGAAGGTTAAGAGACCCCAAATAACCAAGGACATATTGAAAAAGGGAAATGAAGTTGGATGTATCGCAACACCTGACTTTTACAAAGCTACAGTGCTCAAACAGCTTGGTATTCTTACAAAGATAAATATAACAAGCAATGGAACTGAATTGAGAGTTCTGATATAGATCCTTGAATACACAGTTATCTGACATTCAACAAGGCCACCAAGTCCATTCTGTTGGGAGAGAATGGCCTCTTCAACAAATTGTGCTTGGATATCTGGATATCCATATCCAAACGAATGAGAGAGGAACACAATCTCACACCATATATAAAAATCAAGTGAAGATGGACCAAAGATCTAAATATAAGACCCAAGACCATAAAGACCTTGGAAGATAATGTAGGGAAGCATCTACAGGACCTTGTAATAAGATATGGTTTCATGAACTTCACATCCAAAGTACAAGCAGCTAAATAAAAAATAGATAAATAGTATCTCCTCAAAATTTAAAATTTTGCACTTCATAAGATGTTATCAAGAAAATAAAAAGGCAGCCTACCAAATGGGGAAAATATTTGGCAACTATATATCTGATAGGAGCTTAATATCCTGCATATATAAAGAAATCCTACATCTCAAAAATAAAAAGACAAACAACCCATTTAAAAATGGGCAAACAACCTGAAAAGACACTTTTCCAATGAAGAAATATAAGTGGATAAAAAGCACATGAAAAAAGGCTGGACATAGCTAGCTATTAGGGAAATTGAAATCAAAGCTACAATGAAATACCATCTTACACCCATTAGAATGGTGGCTATTAAAAAAAAACAGAGGACTATAAGTGTTGGAGAGGATGTGGAGGAATAGAAACCCACATCCACTGTTGGTGGGAATGTAGAATGGCCAATCCATTGTGGAGGACAGTTTGGCAGTTCCTCAAAATACTAACTAGAACTTCCTAATATATCCACTGCTGGGTATATTCCCAGAAGGATTGAAAGCAAAGACATGAACAGATATTTACACACCAATGTTCATAGCAGCCTTATTCATAATCGTCAAAAATTGGAATCAACCCAGGTGCCCATCAACAGATGACTAGATAAACAAAATGTGGTACATACACACAATGGAATATTACTCAGCTGTAAGAACGAATAAATTGGTAACACATGGAATAACATGGATGAATCTTGAGGAACTTATGTTGAGTGAAGCAAGCCAGGCAATGAAGGATGAACAGTACATGTCCTCACTGATATGAATTAAGCAAATTGAGCAGACACAGAGAGAGCTATTGTCTGGGAGATAGGTTTACAAGAAATAGAAAGGGAGAAGAAGGTTGTGAGCCAATACTCATATGAATGTAATCTATGGCAAGGTGAAAGACTGTAGTTGTATATTGAAGGGATATGACAGGAGGGTAATTATATTATTTGTTTGGGTGGTGCAGGGTTGACAGGTGGGTAGATTGGAAAGCGTGGGTTGGTAGGTCCAGGATACTGTGGTGAGGGTTAGGAGAGGGACCAGGTGAACACTGGGGACTTGTGGGTATGTGGTTGCAAGTACAAAATTGAGAATGCTCTTATGGCACCATGACAAGGAAGGGTTACTGATTTAGGGAGTTGGAGGTGGGGGGGGGGCATTTGGGACAGGGTGCACCTGAAGCAGGCTTCTAGGGAGTGTGTGAGTGATAATGTGTTGTATCAGTGGGTGGAGACCCACATAATGAGTGGGGAGGAGTTGGACTCCCATCCTTGGGAGGACCAATTTGTTCAGAAATAGAGAAGTCAGAGTCTCTCAAGAGCATAGGTGGTTCCTAATAGGGGAAGACAAACCAGTGTGTCAAGACCTCAGTCTTGTTGCATGTAAGTATGAATCTTGTCACCCAAGGAGTGAAACCAGGGGGTCTCAATGGGCACTGGAGTGAGGGGGAAGGAGGAATAGAATAGATTGGAGGGCATATTTAGTGGACAGTGGAAGTGTTCTGCATGATCTTACAGTGATGGACACAGGATATGGTAAATAACATCAAAATTTATAAAAGTGTATGGCCTAAAATGTAAACCATAGTGTAAACCATTGACCATGTTTAGTAGCCATGTTTCACTATTTGTATATCAGTTATAACAAAGATACCATCCACATATAAAAAGGAATTAATATGAGGGGGAGGATGGGGGAGGATGTTGTATGTATGAGAGGATCCTGAATTCTGTGCATGATTTTGCTGTGACCTATAACTTTTTTGAAAACAAATGGAAAATAGTGAAATTCTGAGGAATGTGTAAGGGAAGGTGCCACGGTACAGACAAGACACAAGATATTGTGGTGATGAAAGTCAAAATGTCAAAAAAAATGTTTAAATATTATTCATTTATTTTAATATCCCAATCTTTTCATTTAATTTACTTTTAGTTTTTTTTAAATTTTTATGTATTTTATCTCATATATAAATGTATCATTATTTCATTTTCCTATTAATTGTATTTGGCTATAAAAATGGCTTTATTTTTGAAGATGCTTTGGATCACAGAAGGGTTACAACTGGGGTGTGGCAGGATCATTGGTGTGGGGAGTCAGTGATGGGTGATGCATGGGAGGTAATTCACCTAAGCATACATATAAGCTATATAAAAATGTTCAAATATTCATGGGACATTTTCACAAGAGTGCAGACTCGTACAATAACTAAGAGAATATTGAATTCCCACCCTGGAGCTCCCTGCCACATTCTCTAAGGGAACAGTAACAGTACCCCAAGTTCAGGGGCAATCACTGACAAAGGAGGATTATCCACCAATGGGCCCTTGATATTGATGACTAGGCTTAAGAGCCTTTGCTCTTGAAATTGAAACTTAGACTTTTTGAAATGGGGTACCCAAGAGTTGTCTCCTGAGAGCCTCCTTGTTCCTCAAATGTGATCTATCTCTAAGCCAAACTCAGCATATGAATGCATTACCTTCCCCCTAGAGTGGAACATGACTCCTGGGGATAAGCCTCCCTGGCACCAAGGGATTGCTATCATGCACCAACTAGCAATGCAATTGTAAAAAGACCTTGAATAAAAGGGGAAAAGGTAAAGACAAATGAGTTTGTATGGCTAAGAGACTTCAAAGTGAGTCAGGAGATCATTTCAGAAGTAACATTTATGCACATCTCAGCAGGATCTCATAGACTGTGAAAGTGGATACTACTCCCTAATAGTGGGGCTCCTTATGGCTCTGGAGACACCTAGATCCTATGGGAAGGGCAAATAGCTCTGGAGTTTGGTGTCTTGCCAGTGAGCCCTACTTTGGAGTTTGTGCTCCAGAGGGTGACAGAGTTGAATTCAATTATGTCTTCTCTGGACATGGCTCATCTGTCCCTTCTGTAAAAACCTATACTTGGTCCTGGAGTTTGAAACTCAAGTCTTTGGGCTGGTCTCTCCCATCTCTCCCCTCAGTGTCCTGGGTTTTCTAACCTACCCTTCCCAATCTACCTACCTGTCAATGCAGCACAACCAAACCCAATATTATCACTACCCACCTGTCCTATCCCTTCAATATGTAACTACACTCTATCACTTTACCATAGATTATGTCCATATTTATACATTCTGCCAATCTGTGTCTCTTGATGGGTGAGTTTAATCCATTAACAATCAGTGTTGTTACTCTCAATGAATTTCTAACATAAACCATATTTTCTTTGGGTTTATGTATGCCATATGTTGTTTTTATTTCTCTTTTTGTCTTTTTAATTGTTCTTACTCTCACCTCCAAATCTCTCTCCTGTTTTCTCCTTTCAACCCTTTCAACCTGTAGAACTTCCTTTAGTATTTCTTGAAGTACAGGTTTCTTATTGATATATTCTCTTAATTTCTGTTTATCTGTGAATATTTTCCACTCTCCATCATTTTTGAATGCCAGATTTCCTGGATAGAGAATTCATGGCGGGAAGTTTTTTTTCTTTTAGTACTTTGACTATGACATAGCACTATCTTTTTGCCTCCATGGTTTCACATGAGAAATCAGCACTTAATCTTATTGTGCTTCCCTTGTATGTGATAGTTCTCTTTTCTCTTGCTGCCTTTAGTATTTTCTCTTTGTCTTGAGCATTGGACATTTTGATAATTATATGTCTTGGAGTTGGCCTATTGGGGTTTATATTGTTTGCAGTGTACTGTGCTTCCTGGACATGTACATCCTTCTCCCTCTATAGGGTTGGGAAGTTTTCAGCCATTATTTCCTTCAACACTCCTTCTGTTCCCTTTCCCTTCTCTTCTCCTTCTGGGATGGCTATAATGTGTATGTTTGGGTGTTTTGCATTATTGGTTGAATCCCTGAGTCCCTGCTGGATTTTTTCTATCCTTTTATCTATCTTTTCTACTATCTGTTTGATTTCAGATGTACTGTCTTCCATATCACTAATTCTTTTCTTCTGCCTGTTCAAATCTGCTGTTATGTGAATCCAGCTTTTTGATTGATTGTGCCTTTCCTCACCATCATATCCATTATCTTTCTATGTATGTTTACAATTTCTTCAGTATGTTCTCCCAGTGTCTTCTTAATATGCTTAATTTCTTTCTTCACTTCATTAAGTTAGTTCATGACATTTGTTTGGACAGCTTTGATTAGTTGTTTGATGTTCTGTTTGTCTTCCTGGTTTTTAGTTTGTTCATTGGAATGGTCCATGTCTTCCTATTTCTCAGTATGGTTTGTAATTTTTTTGTTGCTCTCTGGTCATCATTTTACCTTGATGGATTTATTCAGCTGATTACCTTCTCTCTCTGCTCTAGAGTTTTATTTAGCTGGTGGTTATGTGTGTGGATTAAGTTTTCTCTTTGACACTTTGTTCTTCTTGTTCTATTTCCATGCTGTTTTCTATGTTCCCTCAAATGGATAAGATTAGGGCCAGAGAAATCAAAAGAGGTAAGAAAGGAAAATGTATTATAGTAATATTGATAAAAGTTAGAAGAGAGGGCTGTATCAGACTTAGTAAAATAAAGATTTAACTCATGTAGGCAGTGTAGAGTAATAGGGGGGAAAAGTGGAGAACCTACAATGGAATGGGAAATCAAATAGAGAAAAATATATAGAATGATTTAAAAGACAAGAATGATGAGGAGAGAGAAAAATATTTTAAAAAGCTGAAAGGAAAACATTAATAAATAAAAGAAAATAGAACAGAAGAACAGAATAGACAAGATTTAAATCAACACCCATGTAGTTGACACAAAATGAAAAAAGGAGAATGTAAGAACCACAACAGAAAGCAGAAGGTACAAATGTGAAGGAAGGAAAAGAGATAGCATTGGTAATCACAATCACTATACACAAAGAATGGAAAATCAAGGAAGAAGATGCATAGCAAAGAAGAAAAAAGCTAGCAGCACCTTATTTTTTTTAAAGGTGGGGGGAAAGAGTAAAGAAAAGCAAGAAACAAACAAAGAAAAAACCAAACACCGAAGCATGCAGTCAAACAAAGCTAAGGAAAAACAGAGCTCCTTCTTGAGCCCTTAGTGGAGCCTCTCAGCATGTGTTCATCAATCAATTACCCTGCAGCCTTTCTCTCTGCAGGTTTTGAGGCAGATTTTAGTGATTAAACTAAGTTAAAAAATTGTTTTGATGAATTAAAGGTCCCAAAAAAAGGCCTCTTCTGTACCACCCCCTCCACCAAGGGGACCCTAAATAGGCTCATGGAAACTTATCATACACTTTGCACTGCCTGACCCCCCAGGGGAGCTGAGACTCTTTTATTCAGCATGGAAATGTAAAATTGGCTGGCTCCACCCCCTCCTGAGCCAAGCCTCTGTGTCCCTGGGCTGTTAGGTAAATCAGGCTTCCTTAGCAGATTCACCTCTCCCCTCAGCCCAGGACCACTTCTAGCCTGCTGATTTGCTCCCCAAAGCTGCTAGGGGGGTCCTGGAAGCCAAACCCATAGAAAGGAAACCCCTCTCCACCCTTTGCCAGAAGCCTCCCATTTTGAGAGAGTGCTCCCTCTCACCAGGTTGCCAGAGGGATTCGTGCTCACCACAGCCCTTTGCCCTGAGGGTGGAGCTTAACCATCTGCATCCATGATTTCCAGCTGGGGAAAAGCTCATGATTTTATATTGAGCAGTCCACCTCACTGTCCTGCTCCCTCCAGATTGATGTCCCTAAGGTTCTCACTCTGCAAGCTCCCAGAACAGACCACCTGGGCAGGATCCAGTCCCCAATCAGCCATCCTCCACCTAAGAGATGGTGAGTGCCCACCTAAAATGATGTCATCTTCCTGCTTCCTGTGATCCCTCTTTACATTTCATTTTCAAGAGCTAAATACACTAGCCATCTCAAGTAAGAAAAATTGTAGGACTAAAATGTGAGAAGAAAATGTCCAAAAGAATAAAGAGTTGTTAAGTGTTCCCTTTTTAAGTTGACCATGCACTTGACACATGATAAGGATCAGGAACATAGAAAGGGAAAATACTCTACTCCTACCCTGTGGAAATTTGAAATCCTCATGGAGAAAACAGACTTAGGAATTCACTATTACATTACAAACCACTAAGTTCCAAACAGAGAGAGGAGCAGAGGAAAGCACAGAAGGTGAGACCAATTCTTCCTGGACAGTCAGGAAAAGGTATCATTTCATCCAATGTAAAACAATAAGAAGATTTTCCCATGATGAAAAAGAGGTGAAAGGAACAACTTAAATATGTATGAAGTAGGAATTGAGACTCATATCCTACACAAATCTAATTACTTTATTGTGGAAAGAAACTCCTTGTCAGGAAGTGGTAGAAATAAAATAAATATGCAACATCATGACAGACATCCACACCCAGTGTTTCTCAACATTTAAATGTCTGAAATCTGGGTATGAGATAATGGTAACCTAAATAAACTAGAGGAAAGTATTTGGGAATAGAACATGAAACATAAGCTCTTGTCTAAAAAGGAGGAGAACTGATCATTGAGAATTCAAATTGGTTTGCCATAGTAAACCACCTTGGACAAATTTAGAAGATTCCTATTTGGAGCCTTTCTCCAAATGTTTGTTGGTAAATACCCTACCCAAATTTATCACATTTACAAAAAAAAAAAAAATAGAGTATTTTTTCATTCATCAGTGCTTACACATCTATGATGTCAGGGTTTTCTTACTTAACCCATGGCATCTTTGATGGCAGCTTTTAATTGGATTTTATTTGGGCTTCCAGAAGCCAGAGCCATGGCCAGGTTCCTGGGCCCATGACCTGTGCAGATGCACAGGGACCATGCTCAGAAGAACTCTATTTTGTTTAATGCTATGCTCTCATCATTCTTAACCATTTTATCTTTGAACATGTGTTCTCTAAGTTAAGTCCAACAGAGCAGTGAAGCAGAATGGATATACACAATATTCATATCTACTGTTTCTTGACACCCTGTTAGCATGTAGCCTTCACAACATCCCATCAGCACAAAATTACAATGAGCCTATGATGTATAGGAGTTCAGCAAGATTCATTGTGAGTAGAAAGGTAAGCATGTTAACTATATGAGTAAAGGATATGTTAACAGTTCCAAGAAGCCACACTTTCCTTTCAAACTAGAGCTTACTTACAAGGTAGAAGGAAGAGAATGACCTTTTAAAAAATACAAAACAACCAAGGATCCTATCATATCCTTTCTTAATCATATTGCCCTCTATTAGTCAGTGGCTTAGAGTGAAAATTATGACAGAAGGAAAGGGCAAGATAGGGCAACTAATAGTTCCTTCCCTTCAGTATTCTCATATTCATCACTAAGCAAAAGATAGAGAGTGTTGGTCAAATGTGCACATATCAAAAAGCAAAATAAAAACAGTTGTGTTAGTTTTGTGCAGGCTTTCAACTATTCTTGTAAGAACAAAACACATGAACAATGAAATAAGAGCTATGAAATAGGAATTGTGTAATTTATTGATTTCACATATGAGTTAAATGCTCTTATATACTACACAATATAATGAACAGCAAAAGTCATGAGAATCATTTAAATTTTTAATTTTTCTTTACTTAGAATGGTATTAAGTAGTAAGAAGGGGAGCAGTGTGGCTCAGGTGGTTGAGCACATGCTTCCCACATAAGAGGTCCCAGGTTCAATCCTTGGTACCTCCATTAAAAGACTTTTTTAAAATCTATTGAGGGGCTGGCCATATAGTCCAGTGGATAGGGTACCAGTATACCACATGGGAGGCCCCAGGTTTGGTTCCTGGGGTCCTCTCCTAGAAGGCAGACTGCCTTGAGAAGGGCAAGCCACCATGGGCAGGCAGAGCCACTGTGGGCAGGGCAAAAAGCTGCTACAGACAGGGCAAAGCCACCACAGGCAGGGCAGGTCACCCACGAATGGAGCACAGCCAGCCACCCATGAACTGAAGCGGAGCCGGCCATGAATGGAAGCAGAAGCCACCCACAAGTGGGGCAAAAGCCGCCTGCATGGTGACCGGTCTCGGCGCGTCGCCGCAATGGGGGGAGACAAAGCGGACAGAGAGGAACACAAGAATGGACACACAGCAAGAGCAAGCAGAAAGGGGGGGGGGGAATGTAATAAATAAAAAATAAATCTTAAAAAAAATCTATTGAGTAAAAAAATGCCATGAAAAGTAGAGATATTGTGGGAGAAAAGAAAATGTTTTATATGTTAGTATCATTAAAGGCACATTTTTTTTTCTGCTTTTAGAAAAAGGGTCCCACTGTTCAGTTTGCACTGGGTACTTGGCTTGCCTTGGGGTGGATTTGTGGTTTTCATTATATATAGAAATGAATACAGATGTAATTGTCCTTATGTACATACTTATACATGTATATACATAGATATATACATATACTAAAGAATACTCTTATATTCTTTATCTCTGCCCACTGAGAAGAACTGTAAGCAGTGACAACCCAGGAGCAATGAGCTCCCTAGCACCCACATCTTGGTTCCTTTTTTCTTCTTCTTCTTTTTAATTATTTTTGAATTTTATTTTTGTAATAATAACCTTTATTTTTAGAGAAATTTTAAGTTACATAAAAGTTACATCAAAAGTATAGGAGAGTGTTTCAATCTCTTCATTTGTGATTGTCAAATGGGTGAAAATGCAGATGACTTAATGGGAGAAAATATTTGATAATCATACATCTGATAGAGTTTAACACCCATGATATATAAAGAGATCATACAACTCAACAATAAAAAGACAAACTACCCAATTAAAAATGGGCAAAAGATTTGAAAAGATGTCTGTTCAAGGAAGAAATGCAAGTGGTGAAGAAAGACATGAAAAATGTTCAAGATCATTAGAAATTAGGAAAATGTAAATCAAAACTACAATGAGATATTATTTCACACCTATTAGACTGGCCACTACTAAAAAGTCAGAAAACTGTAAATGTTGGAGAGGATGAAGAGAGCTAAGTATGCCTATTCACTATTAGTGGTAATGTAGAATGGCACAGCTACTGTGGAGGAGTGTTTGGCAGTTCCTAAGGAAGTTGAATATATACTGGCCATGTGACCCGGCAATACCATTACTAGGTATATACCCAGAAGACCTGAGAACAGTGACATGAATAGATATCTGTCAAAAGTTAGAAACAACCCAGATGTTCAACAAATGATAAATTGATAAACAAACTCTGGCATATACACAAGATGGAATATTATGCAATGGTAAGAATGAATGAAGTCATGAAGCATATGACAACATGGATGAACCTGAGGACATTATGTTGAATGAAGCAAACCAGACACAAAAGGACAAAAACTGTATGATTGTGCTATTATGAACTAAATATATTATATAAATTCATGGAATTAATAATAGTATATAGGTCACCAGAAAATAGAACGAGGGTAGAGCATGGAAATCTCATAGTTTATCTGTGAAGAATTGGTTAAAATGTTGTTTGTAAATCTTTCAAAATGAAATGAAATGTTGAGAACACATCATGCTGTTTGTGACTAGCAGAGTATAAGTATGACAGTGGTTGAAAGGGAAAGTCTAAGGATAACTATATTACTAGAAGGAAAGCTAAAAATGTAACTTGTGACTGTATAACATAGTGAAACATGAATATGGATTATACTGCATATATGACTGTTTTTTTACAAAATGCAAATACAAATAAATTAGAGAGAAGGAAACAGAATAGCAGCCGTGTATGGCAGGGGAACCATAGAGAGCTTGAGAGATGATCAGTTTTGTTTGTTTGGTTGGTTGTTTTTGTTTATTTTTAGTATTGTTATTGTTGCTAGAATAATGAGGATGCTCTTAAGAATGATTGGAGTGATGAATGCACATCTATGTGATTGTACCAAATACCATTCATTGTAAATTTTGGATGGGCTTAGCTTTCTAAATACATATCAATAAACTTGATTTGTTTTTAAAAAGTATAGGGAATTCTGGGGAGTGGGTGTAGCTCAGTGGTTGAGTGCCTGATTTGATGAATGAGATGCTGGGTTCAAGCCCCAATACCTCCTTTTAAAAAATGTGTGTGAAATGAAATTATAGGGGATTTTAAAAAACCACTAAAAAGTATAAGAGATTCCCTATAACCCCCCCACTTATACAATTTCCCCTATTATTAACAATTTACATTAGTGACATACATTTGTTACTATGGACCAATATTGAGGCATTACAACTAACCAAGGGATATAGCTTCCATTATGGTTTACACTTCGTGCTGTACAGTTTTATAGTTTTACAGAGCATTTTTAGGGCATTAGAATTGTTCTGTATGACACTGAAATGGCAGATATATGACACTATACATATGTCAAAGCTTATGAACTGAGTCTTTTAAAGGTTAAATTGGCTGCTGCCACCACACATAATGCTGCAGCCATTCCTCAGGCTGAGGGTGCCCTGTTTTCTTACTTTCCACTTCTCCCAGGCTATCCTCCTTCCTTCTGCTTGCTGAAGTGCCACCTGTTCCTGAATTCAATCTCACCTCACCTTTTTTTTATTCCACTTGCCCAAACAGCCTGGGTCCTGGGAATGAAATGATTTTATTTTCCAAACAAAAATATCAGACCACATTGTGTGACAATTATTTTAACTATTAACAAAACAGAGATAATCCTTTCAGATGCAAGAAATTTTACTGTTAGCTTCTACAAAAATGTAAGTATCTGTCACTGTGCTACATCAGCAGAATGTCTGGTTTTTTTGTTTTGTTTTGTTGCCATATATCAACCTAAAACATTCATCTTTCAACTACAATCAAACATATAACTCAATATGGGTTATTACATTCACTATGCCATGCTACAATCATCACCACTTATTACCAAAATTTTCCATTATCCCATATAGAAATTCTGTATGTTATAAGTTCTAGCACCATATTCCCTAACTCCATCTCATCCCTTGATAACCTGTACACCATATTCTTCCTCTATAACTTTGCAGAATGCCTGTTTTTTTAATAGGAAATTTTATTGAAAAAGAAAGTATCAGGTTCAAATTTGAGGTATTATCTAAATCATTCCTCCCTCCAGTCCCCAAGGACCTCAAATTACAAAGTAAGGATAGTGAATAAAAGATTTTATTCTAAGTCTTTATTGCCCAGCTCAATGAGTCCGGGGACTCACTAGTAAGACTCAGATTTTCTCCCAGGGTTTAGGATACAGAACCAGAAACAGGTTTTGTCCATGCATTTTCCAGACTGGCTGGCAGATGGTGCTCATCAGTACATCTTTCCACAGAAGTGTTTCAGTATCGGCTTTCTTGTACTCCTGTGTGGAATCTCCAGAGTGGAGATTCAAAGTGGGCTTTGCTAGCCAAATTCACTGATGGAAAGCCTGCCAACTCCACCTCTCTTTTCCCTTGAAAAAGCTGACAGGGAGGAAGATGTCTGTTCCCCTCTCAGTCAGCTGCACTAAGTCAGGAGTTTTACCCCAGTTTAATATCTTTGGGGTAGGGGAGGCAAACCCTTCTCAGCCATTGCAAGGTTCTGGTAACTCCTGTTTGTTGTTTCAGGTTCTTCATCTCTGTCCCTCACCCTCCTGGGGGTTGTGTAGCACTATCCGTGTTTCCTGACCCCCAAAGCAGTAACTTCAGATACAAAAAGAGAAACATTTCATGATTTTTCTGATATGAAATACTAGTATAAGTAAATTCATAAAATCTGCAAGTAGATGAGTGGTGACCAGAGTGTGGGGGGTGGGGAGAATGGAGGCCTATTGCTTAATGTGTAAGAGTTTCTGTTTGGGCTGATGAGATTTTGTAATAACATAGGTGTAAAAGTTATATAAAATTGTCAAAGTATAAATGTCCATAATTGTAAACTTATGAATGGTTAAAATGATTTTTATGTTATGCATATTTTACCACAATTAAAACATTTCAAGAGAAAGAAACATGAACTCTTCAGAACACAGAAATCAAGGATCAGGAATGTGGATTCCTGAGGAAAGCTAAAAGCTCGTGGATGCAAACATCACCAGTGCCAGGTAGCTAATGGAAGGGAAGAATAGTTTTAGTAACAAGATCTGCAAACAGTCTTGTTCTGTCCTTGCATGTAGGGAGGAGGATACAAGGTCTGCAAACAGTCTTGTTCTGTTCTTGCATGCAAGGAAGAGTATTCTTCCCACATTCTGTCCTTGCCCGTGAGGAAGAATGTTTCAAAAATTTCTAAGAATTGAGCTGACTACAGGAGAAGGGAGTGTATAAAAATAAAGGAACAGGAGACCAGGGAGTCTCATCCGCTTGTACCCTCCTTTTGTGTTGAGTCTTTCGTGTGTCCATCTCATTTCGTAGGAACTCTGCCCGCAACATTTGGCGCCCAACGTGGGGCCCCAGGATCTCTACGAAACCTAAAGGGTAAGCGCCTCCTGGCATTGCGAGGGACTTTCGGCATTTTTTGTTCATTCTGGTTCATTTCATAGGACATTCTGTGAAACCTAAAGAGTAAGTGCCTCCTTGAATTGTGAGGGATTTTCAGCATTTTTTGTTCATTATAGGAAATTCTCCCTCTATAGAGCAGGACTATATATGTCTCTTACGGGGATTGTTACACTCGATTGGGGTCGAGGCATCAGAAAAGTTACTTAAGAAACTTTTTTCTTTTGTTCACAAAGATTGTCATTGGTTTCGTTCTCAACCAAAGGTGCAACTTAATATACGAGAATGGAATCATGTTTTATTTGAGCTGCATACACAGCATCAACAGGGAAATGTGTTATCTCTTAAATTGTGGACTTTGTGCAGTGCTATTTCTCAAGCTCTTCAGCTTCTTGAATCTACGGTCCCTTTATCTCCTCCTGACCCTAAACCTCCTCCTCAGTCTTCTTCATGAAGAAGTTCCTTCTTCTAACTCTGCAGATGTTTATTGTCAGACCAGTCTTCCTTCCCTTAAGGATTCTGATTCCTCGTCCAATTCGGAAGCTGAGTCTTCTCCTATTGGTGCTGTCACTCAGAGCTTGCAAAAGGGTCTTCAAATTTCAGAGGAAGGGAACCTCCCTCCTCCACCTCCTAATCCTCCTCCTCCTCCCGCTTGCCCTCTACCTGGTGCTACCGCTCCACATCTTTATCCTGTACAACCAGCTCCCTCTTCAGGGTTATATCGACCACAACAGTTTGTCTTACTGGTGAGTCTTTGCCTTCTGGTCCTCCTTACAGTGAATCAGCCCCTTTTCTTTTTCCCATAACTCATCAGCCTCTTCCAGGAGGTATGCGGGTTGAGTATAGTATCTTACAACATACAGTTCTTAAAGAGATGAAGAAGGCTGTAACTGACTTTGGTCCTCAAGCTCCTTATGTTGAAGGGTTATTGGATGCATATGCTACTAACAATATTATGATTCCTATAGATTGGATCCAATTAGGTCATGCTATTCTTAGCCCTTCTCAGTATTTGCAATTTCATAGCTGGTGGATTGAAGAGGCTCGTAAACCATCCCATATTAATGAATCTATGAATCCTCCTGGACCTACTTTTGATGAATTAACAGGTGACAGTACACATCAGTCATTACAGGCTCAAGGAAGATTAACAAATCAGGCTATAGAACAAATAAAATGTGTTGTCTTGCGAGCTTGGCGCTTAATTACTGACAAAGGTGAGGCAACTTTATCATTTACTAAGATCTTACAGGGTCCTAATGAGCCTTATGCAGATTTTCTTGCCCAACTCAAACTGGCAGTCGATTGCACTGTCCCTTCAGATGAGGCGTCTTTACTAATTACGCAACATCTCGCATATGAGCAAGCTAACCAGGCCTGCAAAAAAGTTTTAGAACCTCTGAAGTCCCAGCATGCACCTTTGGATGATTATGTTAGTGCTTGTGCTGGAATTGGTGGTCCAGATTATGCTGCAGAAATTTTTGCTGCTAGAATGGCAGAATCCTTGAACAAACGTAGTGCCTGTTATAGATGTGGCCGATTTGGGCATTTTCACAAAAATTGTCCAAAAAATAGAATGTCTTCTACTCCCTCCTTGGCAAATTCTCTACCCCCTCTACCTTGTCCTAAATGTGGCAAAGGATATCATTGGGCCAATGAATATCTTTCTGCTCGTAATCCCTCCAGTGGTTCTTTTTCCAATTCTATTTGATCGGGAAACAGATCGCAGGGCCCTTTGCCTTGGGGCCCCAACAACAACAATCTGAGGTACCCTGTCAGCAATAGTGTTTCCCATCAAATGTTGAATCTGCAACAAAATTAAAACCTTTATCCTCCTTGTATGCAGCTACTGAAGGGAGTGCTGCTGCTGATTTATCTGTTCTCAGTTCACTAGTTTTGACTCCAGAACAATCTCCGCATTGTCTGCCTACTGGCATCTCTAGGCCAACACCCGTTCATACAGTTGGACTTCTCTTTGGTAGAAATAGCTCCACTTTCCGAGGTTTGCATGTTTTTCCTGGCATTATTGATTCAGATTATACTAAAGAAATAAAAATTATGTGCCAGGTTTCTCAACAGCTTGAATTATTAGCAGGTGAGAGGGTTGCTCAGATACTTATCATACCATTTATACCTTCCAATTCTCGTTCTGTTGTTCGACAAGGCGGTTTTGGGAGTACAGGGAAAGAGGTGTTTTGGGAAACTCTCATTTCTGATGATCGTCCTGCCTTTTCCTTAATTATTCAAGGTTTATCTTTTGAAGGCCTGGTGGACACTGGAGCAAATGTTTCTATTATTGCCCTTAAATATTGGCCCCCATCCTGGCCCTGTCATTCTGTATCTTTTAATCTCAAAGGTGTTGGGGTCATTAATCAGGTGTATCAAAGTTCTGAATTACTAACCTGTTGAGGTCCTGATGGGCAGATAGCTTCTCTGTGGTTTTATACTGCTGACATCCCCATTAATATATGGGGAAGGGACCTCCTTCAGCAATTTGGAGCTTTTCTTTCTATTCCACATTTATCTCATTCTGTAAAAAACATGATGTTAAACATGAATTTTAATCCTCTTCAAAGCTCTTCAGAAAATGGACAGCCACTACTCCCGGACCTCAAGCCCTTGCCTTAAATTGGAAAACTCGAGAACCAAAATGGGTGGAGCAGTGGCCATTGTCTACACATATGCTTGAGACATTGCAATTATTGGTAAAGGAACAACTGTCTTTAGGGCATATTGAACCATCTACTTCTCCTTGGAATTCTCTGGTATTTGTTATAAAAAAGAAATCTGGAACCTGGTGATTTTTAACAGATTTAAGAGAAGTCAACAAGTGTATCCATCCTATGGGATCATTACAGCCAGGCTTGCCTTTACCATCCTTAATTCCTAAAGATTTTTCCATTATGGTAATTTATCTTAAAGATGCATTCTTTAGTATTGAATTACAGCTACAGGATTGTGAACCTTTTGCTTTTTCTGTACCGAATTATAATTCTTCTGCTCCTTTACAACGCTTTCAATGGCGAGCTCTCCCTCAAGGTATGATTAATAGTCCAACATTATGTCAAGAATATGTTTCTCGCACTCTGCACCCTTTGCGTATTCAATTTCCTGAGATGTTATTATGGCACTATATGGATGACTTACTTCTCGGTGCGCCTACGTGTGAGTTGCGCGATCTGTATTTCTCTCATTTAAAAAGGGCTTTAGCTGCTTTTTCTTTAGTTATCTATGAATCTAAAATTCAGGTGACTCCCCCCTTTTCCTATTTAGGTTTTCAAATTTGTGACTGGATGATTCGGCCACAAAAAATTCAGATTCGTACTGATACCCTCACCACCTTAAATGATTTTCAAAACTTTTGGGAGATAATAATTGGTTATGACCTGTTTTGGGTATTCCTACTCATCAGTTATGACATTTATTTTCCACGTTAGAGGGTGATCCCCACTTGGATAGTCCCAGGGTTTTGTCCCCTGAGGCTCTTCAGGAATTAGAATTGGTAGAAAGTCATTTATCCACTGCTTTTCTGGGACGATATGCTCCTGTGCAACCTTTTTTACTTTATGTATTCCATACTCCTTGTTCTCCATCAGCATGTATCAGTCAATCTTCTGGAATCATAGAATGGATATTTCTCCCTAATAAATTCTCAAAATTGTTAACCACTTATATGGACAAATTAGGCCTGCTTATATACAAAGCTCGTCGGCGTCTCCGCCACCTTTATGGTCAGGATTTTGTGTCTATTGTCTTAGATCTCCATTCTAATCAAGTTCAGGCCACAGTGGAAATGAATGATCATTGGCAGCTTGCTTTATCTCATTTTTCAGGAACCATTGATAATCATTATCCTTCTTCTTGAGTGTTTAGTTTCCTAAAAACTCATTCTGTGTTGCCTGTGAATCCACTTTCTTTCTCTCCCCTTCAAGGTCCTACTGTATTTACTGATGCTAATTCTAAAAGTGCTGGGTTTTCCTATGATACCCACACCTTTGTGTTACCAACTCACTGGATGACTGTATAACATGTGTAACTATGGGCCATTTTTGTGGCTTTCTGTCATTTTCCAATGTGCCTGTAAATATTGTTTCAGACTCTTCGTATGCTGTTCAAGTTACTCTCCTCTTGCCAGAGGTTACTTTACCACTCATTCTTTCTACTAGTTTACTAAAGTTGTTTTTTGTGGTCCAACAGGTGCTTCATTCCAGACACTTTGCATGTTTTCTCACCCATGTTCACTCCCACAGTTCTTTACCTGGCCCTGTTCATGCTGGTAATGCCTTTATTGACTCTAAATTTATTGCATCTTCTTCTCTTTTGCATGCCACTGATGAACACCAGTTACATCATACTAATGCTTGTGGATTACGGGCTCATTATCATCTTACTCAAAAACAAGCACTGCAGATTGTCAGACACTGTCCCCTTTGTGCTGTGGATAACCTTCCTACTCTTCCCCCTGGGGTTAATCCACGTGGTGAGCATGTAAATTATCTTTGGCAAATGGATATAACTTTTTACCGTCCATTCAGCTGCTTGTCTGCTCTTCATCATACTATTGATACATATACACATTTTCAATGGGCCACTTCTCAGTCTAATGAACAAACTGATTCTGTTCTTTCTAATCTGTTGGCCTGCTTTGCTGTCATGGGGGTTCCTAAGCAATTGAAAACTGATAATGCTCCCGCTTATTCTTCCCGTGCCTTCAAAACTTTTTGTGCCCGTTACCACATTGTGCATATTACTGGTATTCCATATAATAGTCAAGGTCAGGCCATTATTGAACGTGCAAATCGCACCTTAAAATTGTACTTAAATAGAATAAAAGGGGGAACTAGGGTCTTGAGGCCACGGGATCTGTTACACAAAACTTTATTTACTTTAAATTTTTTAAATCATTGGACACAGGATTCACATCATACACCTGCTGAATGGCAATTAGAAGGTAAGAAGGATGCAATAAAATGTGATGAGGAAGTTTGGACTAAGCAAGAGGATGGAAAATGGAAAAAAGGAAAGTTAATAACATTGGGAAGAGGTTTTGCTTGTGTCTCTATAGGTAACCAGAAGTTGTGGGTCCCGAGTCGATGGCTTAAGCGGATAACATGAGTGATCATCCTGACCTGTTGAGTCTCTTCCAATATCTATCTACCACATGTTCCTTCACCATCATTACCCAAACAGCTACCCCCCCCACACTTGGGAACAAGTAAAAAGGTTAACGCTGGACGCTGAAAACATAGTCAGCCAATCCGGGCAAGAGATACCTCTGCTACTCTTTTTCTTGCCATGCTCACAGTTATAACCTGTCAGGTCAGTGCTGTACAGTGTAATTATACATATTGGGCTTATATTCCTAACCCTCCTCTTCTCCAAGGTGTTACTTGGATGAAACCTAATATCCCTGTATGCACTAATGACTCTGTCTTGTTTCCTTTGCCTTCCTGTCAAGCATATCCAGATAATGCCATGATGTTGGAAGCTAGAATGGTTAACAATTATACTGCCTATGCTCCTGACACACCACTATGTTTTGGTCATGAGCCTTATTGCTTAAAAGCCAAAATTACTGTGTTTGCTATGCGTTTAAATTATTCTTTTTTGGTGGCACATGCTCTTGTTTTAGCAATGCGGGGATTTCAATATAGTGTTTCTAATGAAAATCTTACTGATTACGAGATGCTTTACCAATATGTTCTTTACTGAATGTTGATTATGATCGTTCTATTTTTCATCTATTATGGCAAACATGTAGGTTGTACAATGCCATGGTTGTTGTAAATTATTCTAATACTGTTATTTTAGATTGGGGTCCACATGGACATTTTGAAACAAAATTTCAGAAGTATCCATTAAATTTAACATGGGTGCTTAATAGCACTCATGAACATGCTAACGGAATGATAAAATGGAATGATGGTGGGTTATTGCCACCAATACTGAGACCTAAGGGTGAAACAAATTATCAGCATCATTTATGGAAATTGATGGCTGCCCAAAAACCCATTACCTTGTGGCATGGTAATATGTCATTTAATAGTAGTGCTCAATTATATCCGTTTCATATAACATTTCATAAAAATTATACTTATTATATTAGGGCCTATGTAATTTACCCATATATTTTGTTAAAAGGATCTTGGACCTGGAATTCATCACTTTCACAAATATTATGTAAGCATGGTACACTAACACAATGTATCAATAGTATTAATAATAATGAAAGCATTTTAGTTATGAAATCGCAACCTTATATATGGCTTCCGGTTAATAGTACTCATCCATGGAGTGAGTCTGCTGCATTGACACTCATTCAAGAAATGGTAGGTGAGGGGGGTGGTAGGCGCCGAGAGTGGGGGGGTCCGATGGGGGTGGAGAGGGTTTCCGTGGGTTTGGTTGCCTGGACACACAGGTGGTTTGCAAGAAAGAATAAAAGTGAAAGAGAAATCAGCCTGCAGAAAACGGCCACTTAAAGGGAAAAAAAAAGAAAAACATCCGGTAGGAAATGGCCACTGAAGGGGAACAGAGATACGGCTTACCTGTGTGCAACGCAAGCATCGGCAAAGGAACATAGAAAAAATCAAGGAAATACAACAAGGGTAAGAAAATATCAACGAGAAATCTTAACACACACAGAGAATTACAAACTAAATAAAACGCTAGAGCAAAGGGAGAAGCCGATCAACTGAACTAACCCATCAAGATAAAATGATGACCAGAGGGCAACAAAAAATTACAAGCCATACTGAGAAAATGGAAGACACGGACCACCCCAAAGAACAAACCAAAAATCAGGAAGAGAAGCAAAACATAGAACAA
>PVKH010001476.1:0-30420 GCA_004027955.1 Chaetophractus vellerosus
GCCGCCGTGGGCAGGGCAAAAAGCTGCCACGGACAGGAAAAAGCCGCCACGGGCAGGGCAGGTCGCCTGCAAATCGAGCACAGCCAGCCACCCGCGAACTGAAAAAGCCGGCCGTGATGGAAGCAGAGACCGCCCACAAGCGGGGAAAGCCGCGCCTGCGCAGTGACCAAGTCTCGGCGCGTCGCCGCAACGGGGGGGGGAAGGGAAGATATGTAATAAAATAAATAAATCTTTTATTTTAAATAAAATAAAACACCTTTAAAAAAAAAAATCTTACACCCAAAGCATGAACAATGAATGAAAAAAATAAATAAATGGGATCGCTTAAAAATTAAACACTTCTGTTCTTCAAAAGACTTGTCAAGAAAGTAAAAAGGCAGTCTACTTAATGGGGGAAAATATTTGGAAACCACATATCTGATAAAGGTTTGATATCGATGTTATATAAAGAGATCATACAACTCGATATAAAGACAAGTAACTCAATTTTTAAAAGGGCAAAAGATTTGAATATTTTTTTCCAAAGAGGAAATACAAATGGCCAAAAAGCACATGAAAAATTGTTCAACATCACTAGCTATTAGGGAAATGCAGATCAAAAATACGATGAGATACCATTTCACACCTTATAGAATGGCTATTATAATAAAAACCAAAAAACCAGAAAAATGCAAGTGCTGGAGAGGATGTGGAGAAATAGGAACATTCCTTCACTGTTGGTGGGAATGTAGAATGGTGCAGCTTCTTTGGAAGACAGTTTGGTGGTACCTCAAGGAGCTGAATATAGAACTGCCATATGATCCAGCAATCCTGTTCCTAGGAATATATTCAGAAGAACTAAAAGCAAGGATAGGAATTGATATCTGCACACCGATGTTCATAGCAGCATTATTCACAATTACTAAAATACAGAAATAGTCCATGTGTCCACCAACTGATGAATGGATAAACAAAATGTGGTATATACATACAATGGAATACTACTCAACTGTGAGAAGAAATGAAATTGGGATGCATATGACAACCTGGATGAACCTTGAGGGCATTATATTGAGTGAAATAAGCCAGACAGAAAAGGACAAATATTGCATGGTTTCACTAATATGAACTAAATACAATGAGTAAACTCACAGAGGTAAATTCTAGAGCATATACTAGGAGATGGAATGTGGGTTGAGAATTGAAGCTGATGCTTAGTGTAAGTAGAATTTTTAATAAAAATTTACTGTAGCAGTGTGGAAATGAATAGAGTTGATGGTAACACATTACAGTGAGTATACCCTTTACAGTGAGCTTAACTAACACTGCTGATTTATAAATGGTATTGTGGCTGGAAGGGGTAGTCTGTGGATGTCAATTGAAAGGAAACTAGAAAGTAATCTAGGGAATGTATAACAGTGATTTCGGTGGTGGATGAAGATTGTGGTTAATAGTATAAATATAAGAATGTTCTTCTCTTACAAAGTGTTAAGTATATTGTGAAACATAGGAAAATTACAACTAATGTAAGTTATGGGCGAAGGTAATATCGTCATATTTTTGTGGCGATGGCAAAGAAGACATTATATGAATTCTAATGGACAACAATAAGGGGTATAAAAGTATATGGGATTTTTCCTTTTGGAGTAAAGAAAACGTTCCAAAATTGACTGAGGTGATAAATGCACAACTCTGTGATGGAAATGAGAGCCAATGAATGTACACTTCAAATGGACTGTACAAAGCATAGGACTGTACAACACAGGGACTCCTGTGGTAGAAGATGGACTGTGGTTAACAGAACAAATATGAGAACATTTTCTCATGAACTATAACAAATATATAATACTAATATAGGGTGTTAATAATCAGGTGGGTTGGGGGAAAAATACCCCCAACGTAAGTGTGGGCTATAGTAAGTACTAATATTTTATGATGCCCTTTTATAGTTTATAACACATTTTTCACAATGCAAGGTGTTCATGGTGGGGTCATGTATGGCAGCTCTGTGTGACGATATGCATGTTTGTTTTGTTTGTTCACAACAATTACTATACACTTATTGTTTATGTATGCTCATGTATGAATGATATACTTCAATAAAATTAGAAAAAGAGAGACAATGACAATTAAATGCAATACTCGATTCTGGACTGGGTCTAATAATGGAGGAGAAAAGGCTCAAAGAGACATTATTGGACATATGAAAAAATTTTAAATATAGACTAAGTGCTGTATCAATATTAATTTTCTTGAACCTGATAACAGTACTTAAGGTAGTTACATAAGTGAACATCCTTGTTTTTAGGAAATATGCACGGTATTAAGTGTTCAAGGAGCATGATGTCTGTAACCTACTCTCAAATGTTTAGAAAACAGATAGTATGTGATCAATATGACAAAATGTTAAAATTGGTGAATCTGGTTATCTGAGAGGAAGTATATATCTATATGGGTTTTGTATTATTTTTGCAACTGTCCTGTAAATTTGAAATTACTTCAGAATAAAAAGTTTAAGAGAAAAAAAATTATAAAAGCTTAGGCCAAAACAGAAAGGTGTGACCATGCCCATTTAGATGCCTTAAATGGCTGATCAAATGCCAAACATAATACTTAAAATCCTGAATGTCAGGGAATTAATATGATGGGTTGAGACTCACAATTATCTGAAAACATGCTGGAGCTATTAGAAACATAAGGGACTAATATATAATTAGTCCATGGATTTTGAGCATCTCTTTGTTTTACATAGTTTTTCAGTTTATCTTGAGATAGATTTATAAAAATAATTGGCAGAAAAGAGGAAAATGAAAACATAAATGCATAAACTTGTCTTTGTAATGTATATCATAGGTCACATTTTTAAACTTTCTCATGTCTGGATTTTAAGGAATTAGTTATAAGGGAATCACATTTTGGAAAGTACCACTATAAAATTATAGAGCTTTAGAATGAAAAATTCTATTCTGTAACTCTAGATTTCCTTGTACTCCTTACTTGGTAGCCACTGCCCTAAACCTTGACAAGAGACTAGTGAATATCTCCCCTTAAAATTCAAATGTTTAAGCAGACACTGACTTTGCATAATGAAATTTCATAAGGCATTACTGTTTTGAAACAAATATTAAGAAATGACCCTTGCTTTAACTATATTAGAGACCTGGATTCTTTATCCATTGTTAAGTACCAGGTTTTTGTGATTCCACTGTGGTCATTTTTAGGAAAAGGACTTATAAAGCTTTCATCTCCAGTTATCGAGATCTTGGGATATATTTTCATTTGCTTATTCTCTTTTGCCTTATCAATTTCATGTTGGGATAATTAGCTAATCAGGGTGTATTATGACAGTTAATCTTATTTCTCAAATGAGAATGAAATGCCACTCATACTTGTTCTGCTTTGCAGTTGTATAGAAGGCAAATCTCTACAAAGATCAATAGTTTCACGATCAAGTCAACATCCTTCTTTTTTCACATAATCACTGACTTTTGCTCAATCAAGAAATCTTTCTGTTTTGAAAGCAGGTCTCATTTTAAAGTCATCATTAAGATGAATGTGCTCTCTCCTTGGGCCTCTGTTTACAATTAGCCTCTCACCAGCTGATAATTGCTACAGTAATCAACAGAAACTGAAGTGCACCCCTATGCCTGTGCCTGATACTCAAAAGACAGACTGTCTTCATGAAAGAACTTAAAACTGTATCAGCAAATTAAACCACTGCTATTCCATTGCAGAGTATTTCTAAACCATTGAAAAATCTTTAGGATTTAGGATAAATATCTGGAAAAGAGAGGACTGAACATCATTCAACTATTTTGTAATTAAATCTAAGACGCTGTTGTTTTATGTGCCATTAAGAAAGAAAAATGCCAATTATTATTGTAAAACAATATCATATCCAAGATGAAGCCTCATTTCAGAGATGTTAAAATGTCAAAAGATGTGTGCCTTTAAAACTGATGAATTGTGCTAATTTCTAGCACTATGCCAGGATCAACCTCACTGAAATTCCTGTTTAAAGGAATTACAGAAACCTATAGATAAACAGGAATCTTTGCTCAATGAAAAGGACACCAAAATTCTACCCAACTTATTTTCTTCTTTTGCTCAAATTATTCATATCAGATCAGTATGTGTTTCCAAGTATGAATATCTAATGTTTTTCCCTTTGCACCTGATGAAAATAACTCTCACTTCTTTCTCTTACTTACTCGGGTGGGCAGGGCTCAGTATTGCAGGCTCTTTGATTTTCAGGTGGCTTACTGTCAGGGTCACAGTAATTGTTCTGGACAAAGGAGTTGTCATCCAACCTTTTACAGACCACCTCTTGTCTTTGGATACCTTGAGAAAAGGAGGACATCATTAATTGAAGAGTAGTTTACCTTCCAATAAGTTGGGTCTGCATAGGTTTCCTCTGTGGGAAATCAACCTCACTGGATCGTTGCTGTCTTATCTGTTCCAGAAACACTTGACTGCTTCTCTAAAAAGGAGAGATGTCCTGGTCATTATACTGTAATTTTAGGCAAAATTACTGTTTTCATATTTAGAAACATAACTGTTTTCAAATCCATAAAAGAAACTATTTATAATTTTAAACAATTAGTATTACCATTTGTATATTCTTCTTGCTCTCCTTAAAAAGAAAGAACTTCAATTTCTTAAAGCATCATCAGATAAAATGAATGAATATAAGTTTTAATGCAAAACAATGTTTGTATATTAATTAAAAAATAAAGCAATAGGGGCAAATTTACTTTTTGATATTTTGTAGGAGAAACCCCATCGATTTAGTCTTTGTTAAGAACATAACACATCCACATATTTCATTTATTCTTCCATTTATAGATTTATTTCTCTAAAAGCCCACAAAATCTAGAATTTAAAGGTTGCAGTGGGCCTCTTTCAGACTATAATCCATTAGTCTGTTTAACAATTTGCCTTCCATTGATTACCATTGTTAGAGAGATACATACATATTCTATTGAATATTAACTTACAAAAGATTTATTCTTAAAAATTAGTTTATGTGACCTGTTTACCACAACTAAAAATATTCTCATTATAAAAATCGTAAAATTCCAGATAGTTGTTTATTATTTATTGGCAAAGATATCCATCACAACTTGCTCATATTTCACAAAATACAAAGACACACACAAACACACATGCTTATTTGAAAACATCCCAGAGAACAGACTTTATACAGATGCATTTTCTCTTTGGTGTCAAGGAATCAAATGAAATAAAGCTAGGTAAATCAAGAACTCAAAGAGAAACAAGCTGAACTACAAGACAAAATATTAAATGTTTCAGGTTATATAGAAGAGGTAGCAGTTTACTCCTGGATTTGGAAATAAAAGCACAAACTAAACTTCCCATCCACCCACCTGCTTGTTTCCTATAACCAGGTGAGCTAAATTACCCAGAAAAAGTTGTGAAAGCAGCATTAGGAATATCCAGGAAACTTTATCTTCACACCTAGCTAGTCCCACAAAATCCTTCAGCTGTTTTTAATAGTCCCCTAAAGAAAAGAGTTTGAGACCATTATTAGGGAAATCAATGTGAAACAGGATCATTCAATGAAAGAAATTGTCAGCTAAAGAGCTTGGCACCAAATGCTTCCCCCAATATCCCTTAAGAATCGTGGAAATTCTATAGGTCAGAGCGCCTCAGTTATCACATTATGTACACCTTTAATCATGCCCCTTGAATTTAAAGAACTGACAGGGAACACTACTGAGTCCACCAAGGTATGACTTAAGTCCTGCAGTCTTCATGATGGTGTTGAGAAGTTGAAGAAAGCATTTTTTTTTATTGTTTGTAGAGATTCAAGATTTACTGATCATCTGCAACAACCACAAAGTATTTTAGGTTTTCCTAAATTTAGAGGCATAAAACATAGCCAAACAAATTACTAGCATAATATCTTAGGGTATATATTGTATTCATTCCCTCCAAACCTTTAGACTAGACCAAACATCTGTTTATGCGACAACAGGTTGGAATTTTTTAACCATAAAACTTTAAATTTTTGAGGGAAGAGTGATTCATATCAGGCATAGCTGTGAATCCATTCAACGATGTTCCACAATATTCCTCAGATAACTCCCATTCCAGTGGGCAGATAACTAAGTCCATGTGGCCCACCTAGACAGATTTCTCTCCCATTAGTCATAGGATTTAACTACCAACTGCTACAATGGTCAGAATATCCATCCACCCTGGTCTAATATTTTAATTCTATCAGGGAGAGTAGGGGGTTGTATTTACAGGTTGGCATGGGGTTATTTAAGTCATTCAAATATAATTATATTTGCAACAAGAAAGCTGGCATTCAATATAGTATCTTAGTTGTCTTTCAGAAAAAGGTAAACATTTTCAATACTACAAAATGGAACTAATGTTGTTTTGTATCAGTGGCAGAAACATTAATTCAGTTTCTACAGATTAATATTAAAATCTACTTCCTTTAAATTAACCCTAGAAATAGTTTGGCTCTAATTACATATGTCTTGAAAAGTAGCCTTTAATCCAAAAGCAGGGCCTCTGCAATTTGAACCACAGATGAGATACTAGTTATTAGAGGTGAGATTTATATTCATTTTAGGATAAATTATAGCCATGTAAAAACCTTGAAAATCTTTGCTACTTAACATTTATTGTTAAAAATTTGAAAATACACATAAGCACAAAGAACAAAACAAAAATTACCCATAATCACATATCTTTTCTCTGGACCTTTATCTTTAGGGCTATTTTGCTATTTGGTGGGATCCATCAATTAGTTTAACAATGACACTAACTAAAACTGCCAGCTAAACGTGGTTTGCAAGTCATTCATTCATTCATTTCACTCATTCATCCAATAGAGAATAGTTACTAAATACAAGGCACTGTACTTTCCATGAGGTATTAGGCTAAGTGCTAAGAATAATAAATGGACTTAATTTGGGGGATGTTTTCTAGTCTTTTTTTTTTTTAAAGATTTATTTTTTAATTTATTACATATCCCCCCCTCCCCCCCTTCTGCTTGCTCTTGCTGTGTGTCCATTCTTCTGTGTTTTTCTATGTCTGCTTCTTGTCTCCCCCGGTCTTTGCGGCGACGCACCGAGTGGGCCCTCCGCGGCGGTGGCTCGCTCATTCGAGGGTGGCTCCATTCCGTTTTCACGGACGGCTCCGCTCCATGTTTTGTGGGCAGCAATCCTCCATGTTTCTGCGGGCTGCCGGCTTCCGCAGATCGCAGGCAGCAGCTCCACTTTTTCACGGGAGACTTTGCCATGCCTGTGGGGGCTCCGCCCTGCTCATGGCGGCTTTTTGCCTTGCCCACAGCGGCTCTGCCCTGCCCACGGCGGCTTGCCTTTCTCAAGGCCGTCTGCCCGCTCTGAGAGGTCCCTGGGAACCGAACCCCGGGCCTCCCATGTGGTATCCCAGCGCACTCTTATCCACTGAGCTATCTAGCCGGGCCCTTTCTAGTCTTCTTAAAAACTAGAAATTAAGGGTATTTTTGGTTTCATTTCTGCTTCATAATTTATGAATGCTATTTTGAGGAAGTAAAAATTAAAGTTCCTCTATATTTTATGAAGATGAATTTTTCATTTCATTTACTTTTTATTAATTTTCTTCTAAAATGTTATATTAGACAGTACAGTATTTCACACTCAAGAATTGAATATACCCATAATCTATTCCAAATCTTCCCTCCAACATACAAATCTCCTTTCAACTTTGAACCCCCTGAGAGATTTACAGATTTTTCTTTCTAAGTCAGTAGCAACAGGATAACACTCTAAAATAATGTACTTAGTTCAATAAACTTTTATGCACACATTTTTGGATTAAGTAAAATTCAGCTTTTAGGAAGTAGAAAATACAGATTAATAAGAAATAATCTAAGTTAAGAAAAATGATTAAGCTTAGACTCTTTATATGATCAAAACTCTCGTACATAGCTTCTTTGAAGTATCTATAAAAATTAATAAGTTGATTTAAACCCTTTCAGGAATAATTACACCCAGCTACACAAAACCACTATGCTTTCTAATCTAAAGATTTTTGGTTCATAAACACAAACATAAAATGTCTACATGATCAGTCAGTATAGGCCTAATTGAAAAGAAAATTCTAGTGCCTTAGTGTCCATATCCATTGGAGATACACCGTTTTTCTACACAGTTTAATCAGCCAAATTTAAAATTGCACTAACTATATTTTATTCTTAAACACCTAAAGTTACTGGATGCAAATTCTATACCTGTTTTTGTTGTTGTTTGTTTTTACACAATTCCTTTCATGCTTAAAAAAAGTAATGGATTCATATTACAGAAATTAAGTACAAAGATGCCATTACCAGGAAGTGGACGTGGCTCAAGTGATTGGGCTCCTGTCTACCATAAGGGGGGTCCTGGGTTCGGTTCCTGGGGCCTCCTGGTAAAGGCAAGCTGGCCCACACAGAGAGCTGGCACAACAAAATGACGCAACAACAAGAATAAAAAGAGACACAGAGGAAAAGACAATGAGAGAGACAACCAGCCAGGGAGCTGAGGTCACTCAAGCAATTGAGTGCCTCTCTCCCACATTGGAAGGTCCCAGGATTGGTTCCTGGTGCCTCCTAGAGAGAAGACAAGAAGACAAACAGACACAGAAGAATGCACAGTGAGTGGACACAGAGAGTAGACAGTGAGTATAAGCGGTGGTGGTGGTAGGGGGGATAAATTTTTAAAAATTAAAAAATTAAATAAAATAAAAAAGATGCCATTACCAAGACAGGTTTACTCCAACCTCTCTAAAATGGGTGTACTGTTTAAGAGTCTTTTAATTATCTTACTTTTTGATTCTTTGATGTCAAAGAATGTGATCCCTTATTTTTAGTTTATAAATTAAACTTGTTGGGTCTTATATTTAATTTCCTACCTATAGTTAAAACTTAAAGATGTTTTTTGCCCTCCAAAGGTTCTCCTGTTCAGTGGGAGGAAGATGTACCCACTTGAATCACTGCTCTAGCTACACATCTGATGTAGCTTTTAATAGAATGTTTTATCAGCCTATATCACAGGAAAATGAAGAAGCTCATCAAAACCCAAGTGAATCCTGGATGAAATCTTCTTCTGCTGTGTTTACCAAAGAACAACCTCTCTAGGGTATGGTGATGGGTCAAGTAAGGATCCAAGAGCCTTTTCTCAGCAGTTAGAGTTCCAGAGTCAATTTTTTTTAATGCACATAATTTATTAGTAAAATTTAGAGCATATGCTACCCTTGGGATCTAAATGCTACAGTCAATAATTCTATCTGTCATGATAGTAAAATCATGGAATTATACAATTGTACACTTCACATGTAGCATTTTTGGACTTATGGTTAATTATATATGTCAGTTTTTGAGCAAAGATTCCTCTTCATTTCCTGCCTCCTTTTCAGTCCCTCCTCTGTGACCGTTATAAGCTGCCCAGTGTTCTCATGTGGTCCCATCTCTTCTTTCAGAGAATTAAATAATTTTATAAACTAACTTGTAACACAATATTTGGCAATATATTGCTTCTCTCAGGGCAGTACACCATCTCAAAAGGAGAAAGAGAGGGAACTCAATGCACTGAAATTACCACTGGAATGTCATGTGAAAGGGTGATATGAGAGAGAGACCTTCTAAGTCTTCTCAAATCTACTCATAAGACCCAGCATTTCAGTTCTAGACTATTCAATTAGTAAATGGGCAGTCTATAACCACGTGTGAGTGAGTCAATAAGGAAAAGAAAGAGAGGTAAATATGTATCCTTCGGATTGATGGGCTAATCAATATCTACATAATTTAACCTAGAGGCATAGCACAAGAAATAGTTTTCTGAGGAAAAAGAGGGAAAAAATGTTAAAAAGTCAGAACTTGTACTAAAAATGTGGCTGGTGGTTAAGGCAACAATTTGCTTAACCCACAGCATCCAAAGTAGCTAGCAACCAAGACAACACTATATAATCACAGTATACAGAGCATATAGCCAGCAATATTAATTTAATCTAAATCTTCAGTACAGATAGCATCCAAAGAAGGACAAGTGCCAGGAAAAAAAAGTCTCTCTGCTCTGCCTTTCACTGCTAGAATCTGGCTGCTGTGCCATGTGATTGTTGGCCAGACACAAGCATTTGCAGGGCAGAGCAAAACCCATCTGCCTTGGATCTAACAGCTGGCATCCATGGTACCAAACAGCTCCTCCCATATGCTTCCTTCTCTTGAGGAGCCTTCTGCTAATTTTCATCTTTCAAAAGCTTCCCTTCTCTGCCTTCTCAGTACCTTCGTTTCTGTCTTAAACAAAACTAGATGCCCAAGGAAACATAAAGATTTTCAAAAGGAAAATGTGGCTCTATAAATATTGTGCTTTTCTCTAGTGGTAAGGTAGAGTAAGGTACACATGTACTGGGTTTACTCGAAATCACACTATCACTGGAGGAAATTCTTACTAATTATCAGAAATTAAGAGTTAGCTTTCCTATGGAAAGGAGAAGATATTGTCATGTGATGGGGGAAAGCCAAGCCAGAGGCTACCAACCCCAGAAGGAAGCAAGCCTTCTAGCCTCTGAAATGGAGAGCTGATAAATTCCTGTTGTTAAGCCAACCCGTCGTATGGTATTTGTCTTTGCAATGGGGAAACCAAGACACTTGTAAAGATGCATAATGTTGTGTGATTGTAAAAAATGCTATTTTGGACAGAATTTTTGTCAAGTGAAACATAACTTGTGGCACATAGTTCATTAATCTGTTAGGGATGTACTTAAACTGGTTTCAATCATACCCAAATTGTCAGTGAATGAACATGTGTCCAAACCCTGCTTGCGTTAGGGAAGGATATTATCTCTAACGCAAGAAAAATGAGATGAAAGAGGAAGGAAAAGAAAAACCAACATTAGGGTCAGAGGGGAAATGTGTTGGGTTAATAGAGATTTCTTGCCTTCAGCTATAAATCTTAACAATAGAGAAAATACAATCTACGATATGCAAGGTAAACAGTAAAAAAACCTGCCAAGGTAATCAAACTAACCCTTCATATGTGAGACTTTTTAGAAAACTCTGATTATATTTAAAATACATAAAAGAATTGAAATAATTTTTTAAAAATGGATTATATAGGGGATGCCATATGCTTAAGGAAAAAGATAAATGGAAATAGCTATTATAAACAAATAAGGGAACAAACACATTAACTTCTAGAAGTATGATCAAGCTAAGAGCACGATTTTGCATACAGGAATTATCCTCTCTTCAGGAGCATGTTATATGAGAACCAAGTCAAGTGCAGTTTATGGCTACAAAGCTCAGGGTTTTAGGAGCTGTCATGTTCACGGGGCCCTGGTACAACTAATTCCATATGTTAAAGATACTCTTCCTTCCAAACATTGAAAATGACCTGAAAGGAAGAAATGGTGGGAGAGACTGAATAGGGGAATGTCATAGTGAATGCAAGGATAGACCATTTTCCGATCCTAAAATTATTTTACTTTTCAAAGACCAAATTGAAAATTAGAGATTAATGAGAAAAGCTGAATGCAAAACTTTCCTCTTTTTTAAGCTAAAGACACTTTTTACAGGGGATTTTTGTGATTAAAAATGCCACAATGATCTGTATTAAGTCTAAGTTTTGTATACACAGGAATCAAACGTACAAGGAAGCTAATAGTCTCAAGCAATAGTACATTACACAGAAAATGTCTTTATAGGGAACTTTTCCTGAAAAACGAATTATATAACTATTTTTCTTAAAAGGAAAAGGAAATGGCAATAAGTGCTTTTAATGAAATCAGACTAAATTTTCCATCTATCTTTTACTTTGAAAATAAATTTTGTATGGCAATTCCCTAACTCAAAGATAAGCAGATTCAGGTGAAAAATTCAGCAGTTCAACCTGATTATGTTTCTCACAGCTCATTTCAATCAGGTGTATTATGAACCTTGAAAAAAAAATTGGATTTTGTTTTCCTCTGTCTGCTTAGTTTTGCACTGTAACTTTGAGTTTCTGTCAAAGTAGTAGTGTAGTTACAGTGATACTTATAAGCTACAATACAAATGTTATCATTATTGTTCTTATTTCTATAAAGGTTATCTTATTTGAAGAAACATTCTGTTACTTCACTAATAATTTTAGTGATGTTACGTGTGTTAGATAGACATCTTATAATTGGCAAATAAATTAAAAGGACGTCTGTGAAAATGTCATCTGCTTTTGCTTTATCTGGTGTTTTGAGAGTTCCTCTTTCAGTCAGTTTCTAGTACTGGCCTAAAGATCGCATTGTATTTTTCTAATAATTACATTTAAAAAGCAATATAAATTATTCTTTTTAAAGGACTTACTCTACTTTTAAGTGTGCATTATGCTTGTACTGGATCATTGAAAAAGATAAACTATATAACACAAACATACAATGTTTCCATAGAAACAATGCAGAAGTATCCAACTTTTTAAAGGGCCTCAAACATCTAAACGAAAAACTCATTAAAATAATTGAAAAATGGGGGTGGATGTGGCTCAAGTGGTTGGGTGTCCGTCTGCCATATGAAGGGACCCAGGTGCACTCCCTGGAACATCCTGGTAAAATAAAAATAGAAGGCGTGGAGGAGAGCCACCGGCCCATGCATGGCGAGCCAGGCCCCGCTGAGCCACGCAGCAAGATGATGACACAGCAAGGGAGAGACACGAGAGAGACAAGACGAGACACACCGGAAACCAGGAACTGAGGTGGCACAGGTGGCAGAGTGCCTCTCTCCCACATCAGAGGTCCTTAGGATCAAATCCTGGTGAAGACTGGAAGAGAATGAGAAGAGAAGGCAGGAAACAGACACAGAGGATCACCCAGCAAATGGACACAGACAGCAAGCTGGGGGTGGGGGGGGTGAGGGGAATAAATAAAGTAAATAAGTAAATCTTTAAAAAAACAATTGAAATGTTATTTAAAAAGTGGAACGGTATAGGTTATTACATAAATTTGTTAGGTAGTGAATCACATAGAAGAAATTGCTATCAGAAGCTCTTTTAAACATATAGTCTCTCTCTCTCCCTCTCCCCCTACCCATCAACCTTACATTGAACTAACAGACACAGAGAAAGGATATATATTCAGGAAGATGCATTAGAAGGGAATATTTAACAGATATGAAAGACAAGTTTATATATTATTAAGGCTCCTAAATCCTAAACTGGACATGCAGAAGACTCTCTGTTTTTAAGTACTGATATCATCAGGACCCTGAAAATATCCATTTTTTTCTGCCCCATTTGCCCACTCCCTGCCATACACAAATTAGGCTTAAACGAGATCCAGGAAAGAAAAAGAATAATAAATAAATGAGCATCAAATATACAATAATTAAATAGGCTAAGCAAATGTAAAATTTAAAAATGGCAACATATTAAACAGTGACAAGTCAATCTTGAAAAATTCCTAAATAATCACATAGTATGTATAAGGAAAGTCTGTTCTCTTTGATCTGCAAACAATATCAAAATTGCCTCTAAAAATAAACCTGCCATCTTCCTCCTCCTCCTCTATCTAATCATAGCTTTAGCTTATCTTCTCTCCTCCAACCCCGCCCAGAGCCACCAAGCCATGTTTAGTTTAGATACCTTTGTCAGCAGAAATCTGACTAAATTGAGTTCTTTAGTATAAAACTTTTGTACCTATACACAAAGAAAAGGAAAGAAAATCCTAGAAATTACAATTTGGAGAAAGTAACCAGCAAGTAACTATCAATAGAGTTGATGGCAAGACAAAGACTATATACTTATAGTATAAATTTAAAACCGTAATAAATGCAACACCTCATGTGTATTCCTGACCTATCTTTGCACTGCAAATAAATCATTCTTCAAAAGAGAAAATTTTAAATATGTTACATTTTCATGACAGTTACAAGCAAATTCAATAGATGACAACTTTATGTATTTTTAAGCCTGCCAGTTTATTCCTAGATATCACAAGGTTTCTTTTAAAACAACAGGTGCAAAGTTAAATGCAACACTACAGAAAAACTCTCCGTTAATTGGCTTTGGAAGATTTTACTTTAAAGTCTAAGGGTTGTATTAAATAAGAGAAGGGATTGGGGAGCTTGTGGTGGTGGTAAGGGAATGGTTTGAACAGTGGGAAATGAGAACACAACCAGGAACAGAGGGTAGAAAATTATAATAAATATAGCTGCATTCTGCAAAGATTCATTTACTGAAGAAATGGCAATTTCTTAAAACTACAGGAGAAGGCTTTCTCTGATTAGAACCATAAGTCACAAAGAGAAATATAATCATGTTTTGTTATCAGCTTTTATAAATATTGAGTTAAAACTGGGGCCCTATACCTCTTAAGTTCTGACTTGTGGGTTTAAATTAAAGTTGGTTGAGCAAGATGGTGGAGTAAGACGTTCCAAACATGTTCCCCCACAGAAATGTCAAAAAACAAGGAGAAACTGTTAGAACCATCTTTCCTAAAATTCTGTAAAACAGTCAAATGTAAAGGCAACCAAGCAAACACTGAATCAAGGGAAAAAAAACCTAATAATGGTAGGGAAGGTACATGGCACTTCTGCTTGTCCCGAGCCATCCCCTGCTCAGGGACATCTGTGGGATGGTAGTCCATGTTCCCAGTGCAGGTCCCTGGCATCTGGTTATGGTTATGGAGGGGACAGAGCACATCTAATGCATAAATTTAGTGTGTCTGTCTATTTCAATATGTATGGAGGCTTCCAGAAAGACTGGCTCAAGGTGCTCATCTGTTTTACCTAACTTGTAACTCACTTGGTGAAGTGAAGTGGTATGGAGAGGTGGCATGGAACGGAGCAAACCACAGCCACCTGGAGCAAAAGATTATGGTTGAATACATTGCCTGAGCCCTGGAAGCTGGGAAGAAAGCGATTTGGGGGGGGCGGGGGGTTGCAGGACACCCATGAACACCTACACACCTACACACTGGGGAATTGAAAGCTACTGTGCAAGTACAAGGCAGGACATATGAGAAAGAACTGAGAAGACCCTAAACATTTAACTTAGTTTGAGTGATAGGCTCAATAAAAGCTGGGCTAAGTATTGAAGGTGAGCCTCGATAGAAAGCCAATTTATAGTACAGTCTACAACATAAAAAACAAAACAAACAACAACAACAAAAACCCCAGAAAACCAACAGAAACTATCTTTGAGGAAGCACAGACCTTAGAATTACTAATCAAAGACATCAAATCAACTCTCCTAAATTAGTTCAATGAGCTAAAGGAAAACATGAGACAAAGAACTAAAGGAAATCAGGAAAACAATATATGGGAAAAAGAAGTATTTCAATAAAGGGATAGAACTTTTGAAAAGGAACCAAACAAAAATTCTGGAAAAGTTGGTTGATTATATAATCATTTATTCATTTTATTTCCCTGAGTACCAGAAAATTTAAATTGGAAGAGTTGTGGAAAGTCAGTTTAGCACAATTTAAGTCAGTTTTAAAAGCATTAACCGGATACTTTAAAATGATCAGTTAGGCAAAGAAGAAAGCATGTAAGAAAACTGAGCTACAAAGAAGTTTTATATAGGTATGCCAAAGGCCAATGGTCACAGGACAAAAAATTATTAATAGGTATTTTACTACTTCTTTCATTCCATCCTCTGATTCTCTTCTCTACTTCCCCAGGCCAGATACTTACACCTAATCTCATTAATCTTTGCATTCAACTAGTAGCCAACTAATAACCACATTTTGTATTAGTAATGCTCCTAGAGGTATTTGCATTTGAATGTAAATTTTTTGAGGACTAAATAAACTTTCAGTCACTTTCAAAATTGGCTGGACATTAGAATTACCTGGGGAGCTTTTAAAAATCCGATGCCCAGGCCACATCCCTAAGCAATTAAATCATAATTTCTGGTGGGGTAGGACCCAAGCATCAGAATCATTTAAAGCTCTCCAGGTAATTCCAATATGTAGCAGAAGGTGAGAACCACTGCTCTTGGGAAAGATTTGAAATAATGAAATTTCAAGCTAGTGAAGGAAATCTTTTTAAGTAGGGCTATATCACGTTGATCTATTTAGGTCATCAACTGGTGAAAAAGCCCTGTTCAAGGTAAAGGACCATTTTTATCAGGAGAGAAAATCCTACTTTAAAAAGGTCACTAGAGATTCAATTTCTAGCTCTCGATTTCAGCAAGTCACTTAACTTGAGTTCTATCTATTAAATAGGAATAATAATAGCAATGTCTATCTCAGAGGGCTGCTGAGGATGGTCAAATGAAACAGGGCACCAGGAAATGTTTTCTTACTTTGTCACTTTGTTTTAATAGGCATTCACTTCATGAAATCTAAGTGTCTAGCTTAGTGTTTCTTGAAGTGTGGTTCCTGAACCAGTAACATAAGCATCACCTGGAAACCTGTTTAGAAGTGTAAATTTTTGGCACCTACTCCATACCTTACTGAATCAGAAACTTGGGGGTGGGACCTAGTTAACTGTGTTTTTTTATTTTTTATTTTTAAAAAAATTTTGTTAATTGTGTTTAGCATGATTCTGAAGCATGCTAAAATTTGGGAACCATTCATCTAGCCAAACATCAGTAAAAACAAGAGTATGTATGACTAAAATCAAAGAATGAATATATAATATTTATTATTTGATACTTTCATAGTCACAGTGCAAAGGTACACAGGTATAAATTACAACTTTAAATAAAAAAACTGCACCTTTATATTTTAAAATATGCGATTTTCATGACCTGACCAATCTTTATAAATTAGCACATTATAACAATTATTAATCCAATGGTAGTATATAAATTTAGAGGTCAGATAAATTATATAGTATACAATACTTTGGATAAGGAATAAAAAAAAAAACTCTAGTAGGAGTGACAGTGGTTCTGAAAAGAGTTAAGTTTTAATTCACTGGGCTTGAGTTTCTCTCAGAGGAAGAGTCACAACTGTATTTTCAAAATCATATTTATTCTGAAGACAACACCCCATAACATCAATGTTCTAGTTAGGGTAAGGAAGTGTTTCATCACTGACTCAGAGAAAAGACCATTACTTGGACTGAATCACCAGCAATGCTTCCTGCAGCATTAAATTTGTCATTTTGGGTCTGCTAAGCAACAGAAAAACAGTCTCAAAACTTATCTTAAAAGATCTCATAAGAGAACTCTATCATCATTGCTCCCAAAAGCAATCAAAATCCAAAGGTTCTACCATTAATTAAAACATGTGCTGGATGGTAATAGGTGAAAACATTGAGGAGTCTCTGAGATTGCAATGGAAATTTCTTTATCTTTGATTTTTCTTTTTTCCTTAAAAAAAAAAAAAAAATGACAGCCTCAAAAGGCACCTAGTCACTCCCTCAGATGATGAGAGTAGAGTATCCCAATTAAGAGCTGACTTTAGTATATATCCTTAGTTCCAGAGTGAAAACTAGGTGAAAAAACTCACAAAATGGCTTTTTCTGAAAGGCTGATTAACTTGTAGATTAACCTGTAGATGAAGTTACATTTACCATTATCTAAGCAGATGACTCTAATTCTCTCTTTGATCAAGATTCCTGAGCCCTAAGGGGCTTTACTTCCCTGGCTTCCTGTACTTAAGAATCTGAGGGTAAAAGTAGAGGTATGTGAGGCAAGAGTAACTCCAACAATTATATGTGCACTCTACATCATACAAAATATTTTTCTCATATTTAAAGCAAAGAACACAAATGAGAGGAGCTTGGTTTTACTTATCCACACTAATTAAAATGATAGCGCCTCTCCCTGTCAATCTCTTTGCCCTACTCCATAATTCTAAATTCTCATTTCCCACATTGGAAAGAACTAATGCAAATATATAAAGGCCATAATGAATTCCTTTTGCTCATTCACTCACCTATAAACATTTATTAAGTGCCTAATATATTCCAGACATGGTTTTAGGTACAAAATGGGTCTAGAAAAATGCAGACTTCAGTGATGAGGACATAGGTTTCAGTTTCTCTGTCAGCCAAGACAAATGGTCCTCAACTTAAGAAAGCATCAGAATCACTTGAACAGATTGTTAAAATATAGATTGTTGGGACCCAACCCCAGTGTTCCTATTCAGTAGGTCTGAGATAGGGCCCCCAAATTTGCATTTCTAACAATTTCCCAGGTGATGCTGATGCTATTGGTCCAGGATCCACATTCTGAGAACCACTGACGAAGACAAGTACCTTTTTACACCACACCTGCCAACTTTTAAGCCACTGCATATCCCTCTTCCAAAGAAGGCTCTGTGGATGCTATCATTATCACTCACAACCAAGTAGAACTCAAGTTCCCAGAACCGCTGCACATATCTGGGATCAGCAGCTTCAGAATCAAAGAAAGAAGTATAAATAACAAAGAGGAAACTCTCCTTCCATGCATGGGCTTTTCTTTCTCCCCGTTTTTTTCATGCTTTGGTTTCATTTACTTATTTCATCCCTCATCACAAGAAGTCACTTCTATTCTCAATATAAGTCCTCTCATGGCTCGTTTTCCCTTTTTAGTTGCACTATCTCCTTTCTGAACAATAAAATCAAAGGATTAGAAGGGACATTGAGAATTCACTTAATCTTTCATTGGCCTCAGATAAGACTGTGTCTAAACCATCCCCAAATATAGCAATTTTCAGTACACAGAAGAACAGGCATGAAGACTTTCCCATTCAGCATTCTGTCACATACTTGATACTAATATGCTTTCCCTCAGCCTTCTCTTCTCCAAGCCAATCAACCTCAACATTTAGACTTCCCTTATTAGATTTCCTAAAAATTAAACTATTTGACTCTTTTTGAATAAGTTTATCCCACCTCATCTCAGGGTCTGAATGATATTTGTACAGTTGTAATGAAGACTCCTTTTAGTATGTGGAAAGGGGTAAAGTTAATTTACAGATTAAATAAAAAGGAATTTTATTGGAACAATGAAAGATATATGCATAAATGCCACTAAAATGCAATATAATGGCATTCACCTGAACAATTAATTTTATTAAAAGAAATGGTAATGTCCTATAGTTTTTAAAGTTTATATTATAAATCTCCAGCCATTTAAACACAAATGGGTAGGAATTAGAAATATTTTTAAGTGTGCTACAAAGTATATATAACCATATTTCATGACATTTCACAGAGGGAAAACATTAATATATTATTATTCATTTGGTTTTGGTTTACTCATTTTTATAGTGTTTACTGGTGAAGTGGAGTGGTAGTTAATCAATGATTTAATTGTGTCTGAGCCTAAAAGTACTGAACTATTATAATCATTTCTGTGATAGTAATTTCTTTGTTTCTAGCCTTGTGAATAATAACAGGTGTTTAGAAATTCAATGAGAACAGGACAAGACAAGATGAAGGTCATGAGAAACCATAAGTTTCTGAGAAGTTTAGAAGGGAAAAATAGATCATACATTGGAATATGGGGTAATATAGGATGGCGCACTTAATTTAAATTTTGCCTATCCTAAATATCACTATTCAAAATTTAATCATTGCTTTTGGAATGGTGAGATGCTCTAGTCCAGCCCAGGGCTGAGGCCTATTGAGATCAAGGTGTACGGTGGAGGAGATGCATTTAGTCTCCAGAGAGAAGGAAGATGCTGCTTGCACAGCACTTCTACTCACCAGTCCATGCAGCAGCAAGGGTGTTGGCTTTGAAGGAAGCCAACTGTCCTGCTCTCCCAGCCAGAGGTAAAGAATTGCAATGGTGGCCACTAGAGGGAGGAGGATTAGGAATAGAGTAAATTGTGGGGAAAAGGCACCTACGAAAAACGCACATGGGACAACCAACACCTCACCAACCACCGCCTAGCAGCTACCTGAGAGACTATAATGAGGTCAGCATACACCACTAACCCAGAGACCCAGACACTGTAATTATTGTAGTATCCCAGTATATAGTCCCTTAACTTTGATGGCTGGAGAAGGGAGTTTGAATAGGATTGTGGGAAACACACAAGCACACAAACACACAAACATACATTCTCAACCCCCATTACAAGAAGTTTCATCTGTGCCGTCTGATTCTTGCTCATTTTCTTATTTAAAACTCTTGATGTTCTTTACCAAGAATGTGTTCACGAAAAGCAAACAGCCCACCTTCAAGACAGTCTTGGGAGAAGCAGCGTCAGAGACACTCATTGTGCCAAGATGTATTTTACCAACAAATCTGTACAAATTATATGAGATTGAAAACAAACGGAATATAACATAATTAAAGCAAAGTTTCTTTTGCTAAATTACAGCTTGAAGCAAACCTGAAAGAAATGTTTTCAATTAGCTTCTTTAGCAAACACAAAGCATAACTCAGAATATGTTTTGCTCTCCATCCTGCCCTTTGGGTGGGCTGCCTATTGGGTATCTTACCTCCAGCACAAGTAGCTGAGCATTCTGACCAAGGCTGATGAGTCCACGTAAAGCCAACTTCATTATCTCCACTGCCAGTTCGAGTGATGGGAACATTGAACTTATACCTAATTCCCAAATTCTGTTCCTGAAGCAGAACCTGCCATTGAAAACAACTGGTGAAGACAATTAAAATACAATAAGCCTTCATTCAGATGTTTATTATTTTTTTTGAAGAAGAAAACATCATAAAGCAAGTCTTATAGGCAATTTTAGGTAACTTTTAAAACACACATACTTATATTGAATTTTCTCTTTCCATTTTGAGGGATAGGTTTCTGGGGCCACTTCTCTCATCCACCTTATTTGGATATAAAACTACTATTCAAACAGTCATATGGAAAAACTACACAGATTTCATGCCATTAGACAAACCATTTTCCCTTTATTTACCTTAATTTCATCACCTGTAAAACAGAGCTAATAAAGCCTGCTCCTTCTTACCTCACAGGGAAGGGCAAACAGTAGAAATGGAAGGGCAAAGACATTTACCATGACAATGAGATTTTCTGAGGTGGGACCTAAAGCTTCCAAGGATTCTGGTTCATCAGTTGGTCTCTTGTAGTGAAAAGCTGTCCCAGCAACATCAAATTTCCTAGGCCAGTCAATAGTCCAGGCACCATTAATGTAGTAATCATCTCCTTCAGATTTTAAAGCTAAAAAAAAAAAATCACAACCCACCCAAAATTGTGAAACTTCATTTACCACAATGACATTAATTAATAATTGCACTGAAGTGTACTATGAACACCTATTTCCATTTAGAGATGGAATTCTTGACCATTCTCTTAAGTACAAATTAAAATAATTTTCCACATGAACATCAAGAAGATATTACTTAAGTATTTATAATGTCATTGAAAGAAAGGAACAGAGGTTTATCCAAGGAATAAACATAAGGAACTAGTAAGGAAAAGTGTGAATAAAATAAATATTTGGTGATGGGGTAGGGATGGGGACCATATGTTCTTTTGCAGTATTAAAACAGAAATGAATATAGGGAGGGGAATACCTGTGGTACCAGCACATAGACCAGCAACAGAAACCAACAGAGAGTTAAGAAATAGACCCAAGTATATAGGGGGATTTAGAATAAGACTAGGGAAGCATCACAAATTAGTAAAAGAAGGATATAGGACTCAGGAAAATGACTAGCTTTTTGGCCAAAAAAAATGCTCAATTTATGTCTCATTTTTTTTAAAGATTTATTTTTTATTTATTACATATCCCCCCCTTTCTGCTTGTTCTTGCTGTGTTCATTTTTGCATTCTTCTGTGCCTGCTTGTCTCCCCCCGCTACGGCGACCCTCCGAGTCAGCTCACCGCGTGGCAGCCTGCCTGCTCGCGGCGGCTTGCCCTTGCTCGCGGGGCTTGCCCTGCCCACAGCGGCTTGCCCTGCTCACGGCGGCTTGCCTTCTCGAGGCGGTCTGCCTGCTCGAGGAGGCCCCGGGAGCCGAACCTGTGACCTCCCATGTGGTAAAGCGGAGCCCTACCAATTGAGCTACAGCCAGTTCCCTATGTCTCATTCTTTATATTAAACAAATGTCTCAATTCTACCACTATGTATATACCCCAAAGAATTGAAAACAGGTACTCAAACACTTTTACACACACATTCATAGCAGCACTTATGACAATAGCCAAACAGTGGAAATAAGCCAAATGTCCAATAACAGATGAATGGATAAACACAATGTAATATATACATACAATGGAATATTATTCAGTCATAAAAATGAATGAAGTACTGATACATGCTACAATGTGGATGAATCTCAAAAGCATTATGGTAAGTGAAAAAAGCCAGACACAAAAGGCCCCATGTGGTATAATTCCATTTATATGAAATATCCAGAATAGGTAAATCCATAGAGACAGAAAGCAGTTTAGTGGTTGCCAGGAGCTATGAAAAGAGGGTGATGAAGTATAAGTGCTTGATGGGTATGGAGTTTCCTTTTGGGGTGATGAAAATATTCAGTAACTAGATGGAGGTAGTATGTGTACAACATTATGAATATACTAAATATCACTGAATTGTTAATGTTAAAATGGTTAATTTTATGCTATGTGAATATCACCTCAATAAAAAAATAGTAAATGCCAGATGAATAGATGTTTACATGTAAAAATAGTTAAATCATAAAATGCTGGGAGAAAATATGGAAGAACTTTTAAAAAATAATATTGGGTATAAAAAGTTTTTCTAAGCATGACAAGAAACCTAGAAATAGGAAAGGAAAAGATGAATGGACATGCATGCATAACTTCTGAAAATTTCTATAAGAAAAAATGTATTAAAAGTTAAAAAACATTTATGACACAAAAAGAGCAATTAGCATACCATACAAAGGTCATATATATAAGACAGTGATAAACATGTCAATTTAATTTTTTTGTTAGTTTAAAGTTTTTGCTATCTTGCTTCAAAAACTCTAATTTATCAGGCCGTATGCGAAAACAGTCCAAAAGGACTAAAAGGGTCATAGGGCAGAGAGTCTCTGACAGTCACTTGCAGTGGCCTTCTTTCTCATTAAAAAAAAAAAAATCAAAATTACTTAGGTTTTACAAGGACTTCTGAACTAAGAATCAGGTGCCTGTGCAATATCTTATGGTAAGAACAAAAATAAAAACAAGCCCAGCAAATTTGAATTCTACTTCAATTTGAACTCTCATTTTCCATTTGCTCAACTATTAAACGGAGGGATCCTAACTTTCCTTTGCTGTTAAGAATACGTAACCAATGGTACCATTATATAATTGAGAAAAACACATTTAAGAAGGACTGAATAAGAATTGTCTAAGGGAGGTTTTGCATTATGGACAAGGAATTTTCAAGGGGGAAAAGCTGATGCTAGAAATTTTATTTACATTTGAGCCTTGCTGATGCAGCAGATAATATGGTGCAAGAATAAAGGAATCTTCTTAAATGAAGGAAGTGAGAGACTAATGATACAAATGTTCTGTCCGGAAGATGCATCATTCAGGATGTACTATTATTTTTAAAAGTTTTAAGGGACAGGGTTGATCTTTTAAAGGGAATGAGAAGCCATTCATGTCACACTAGGGGTCTTTGGGGAATCTAAAGCTGTGTCAAATTATATTTCCCAAAGGATCAAACATCAAATAGAACTTCCACTTGTTTCCATGTTGAAATAACTGGAACTGGACTTGCCCTCCCACTGTAAAAAACTAGAAAACTCTCAAAACTTATAAATCAGCTGTTCTTAGACATTGGACAGGACTGTAGAGACTGTACAGACTGTGATACATGAAAGAAGGGAAACAAGGTGAGCCCTATGATCTCCTTGGATTTCTGCCTAGGCACTTTCCAGAAGTACAGAAAGGGGGAACCTAAGCAAAGAATGGTAGTCGCACTTAATTAAGAAGACAGAGATCAGAAATTCAGAGGGCTGACATAGCGGGAATTTGCAGAGCCAGAGAACTGGAATGGAAGGAGGGGATCTGTTGCTGAATACTAATTAGTGTACAGATAGAATAAAGTTCCATGAAGCCAGTCAAAAAACTACTGGAGGACTATAAGCAGAGCAATTCCTAGCATTAGTGTATCATTGTGCTTCAACCACCTGGAGCATTCAGTATAGACCCAAGAATACCATTGTAATAGGGCTAAGCAAACTCTAGAATAAAGGGTACTCTGGATTCACCCAAATAAAGCTTAAAAAAGAAGTCTCAAAAGGAATAAGCTGATTCACATGTTACTGAACCCTCATTAAAAGAATAAAACAGGGGCGTGGATGTGGCTCAGAGATTGAGTGCCTACTTCCCAAGTACGAGGTCCAAGGTTCGATCCTCAGTACCTCCAAAAAAAAAAAAAAAACAAAAAACAAAATCCAGACACTCAACAAAGAAATATTCAAAGTGTACAATATCCAGTAAAAATTACTAGAAATGGGAAGAAACAGGAAAAGACAACCAAAGCCAGAAGAAAAATAAGCAAAAACAAAACAAAACAAAATAACAAATCCAGAAATGACAGGGACAATTAGCAGAAATGAATTTTCTAACATACTAAAGGGTTTTAAAGGAAAACATAACTATAATGAGAAGAAACTGGGAGATACGCACCCACACACATACACACACATGCACACCCACATTACAGAACCTCTAGAGATGAAAATTTAAAAATCTGAAAAATCACTGGATATGATTAAAGGCATAATAGACATTGTAGCAGATATCAGTTAACTTTGGAAACTATCCAAATTAACTACAGAGAAAAAAGGAATAAAAGAAGACTAGAATTGAAATGGGAAAATATCAAGCAGTTTAACATACATTTCATTAGAATCCCAGAAAAATTGGAGGAGGGTAGAAAAAATATGGGGAGAAACTGCTGAAAATTTTCTAAACTTTAGCCACAAATACAAACTCAAACTCCAGGTAAGATAAACACACACGAAAAATCACATCGAAACACATCATAATTGTGGTGGTTTGAGTCTTTTGTGGACCCCAGTGTGGACCCCAGAAAATGATGTTCTTAAGCTAACCCATTCCTATGAATGTAAACCTACTGTAGGTGGGATCTTTGATTAAATTACTTCAGTTCAGCACTTTTGATTACATTACTTCCCCTGGGTGGGTCTTAAAACTCTTCCTAGAATCCTTTATAAATGGAGGAATAAAAAGCTACAGATACAGGAAAAAAGCAGTAGAGACATAAAGGAATGCAGATGTTCAGAGAGAATGCCCCAGGAACCAGAAGCTGAAATCAACAGACCACAGTGGCAGAGAAGAAACCATTGAAGCCAGAAGCTGAAAGCAAAGAGACCTGGAGGAGAGAGGAGAGATGAGTAGACACCACCACATGCTTGACTGCCCACAGCTGCAGCTTGGTGAGACAGCATCTCTTGATGATGTTTTGATTTAGAAATTTTCATGGTCTCAGAACTGTAAGCTTTTAAACAAAAACAACAACAACAACAAATCCATTGTAAAAGACAACCCATTTCTGATATATTGCCTTGGCAGCTTTTAGCAAACTAAAACAATAATCAAATTCCTGAAATCAAGCCATAAAGAGAAAATCTTACAAGTAGCCAGTGGGGGGGGGGGGAATACATTATATACAGGAGAACAAAGATGAAAATGAGCAAAGTCTTCTCCTAAAATTAATAATAGAAACTTGAAGGAATGATATATTTTTGTTGAAAGAAAAAAAAAGTCTACCTAAGATTCTCTATCAAGTGAAAATATCCTTTAAATATGAAGAAGAAACAAAGAAAACTTTTTCACATAAACAAATGCTGAGAGAATTAGTGGACCTGCACTAATAAGAAATGCTAAAGCAAATTGTTCAGGCAGAAGAAAAATGATACCAGTTGGACGCCCATATCTATACAAAGAAAGGAAGTCTACTAGATAAGTATATGGGTAATTATAGTAATTAAACTTTTGTTAAATATAATTGACTCTTTAAAGCAAAATAATAAGAATGTATTGTGGAGCTTATAACATATAGAAAAGTAAAATGTATTAAAAATAGCAAAGAGGATGGAAGGGGACAATGTAAGTAAATTATTGAAGGGTCTTATATCATACATGAGATGGTGTAATGATATTTGAAGGTACACTGTGATAAATTAAAGATACATTTTGTAAACCCTAGAGCAACCACTAACTAAATAGCACAAAAAGTATAGCTAAAAAGCCAATAGTGTAAGATCAAGTAGAATACTATAAAACACTTGATTAATCAAAAAGAAGAAAGAAAAGGTGAATGAAAGGGAAAAACACTTAGGACAAATAGAAAATAGCAAGATGGTAGACTTAAACCCAATGATATTGATAATAACATTAAATGTAAATTAGCTAGACCAGGGGTTGGCAAACCACAGCCCATGGGCCAAATATGGCCCACCAACTTCTTTTGGAAATAAAGTATTATTGAAATATAATCACACTCATTCATTTCTGTATTATCTATGACTGCTTTTGGACTACAATCACAGAGTTGAGTCGTTGCAACGGAGACTGTATGTTCTGCAAAACTGAATATATTTACTGTTTTCCAACCCATCTTCCCAAATAAATATTGCAATTTAACAGTGCAAAGATTGTTAAACACAATGAGAAATCAAGACCCAACTACATGACAACTATAAGAAACATGTTTTAAATACAGAGACACCTACATATACAAAATGGATGGATGGAAAAAGATTTACATGCATACACTAATCAGAAGAAAGTGAGAGGGGCTGGATTAGTATTAAACAAAGTAAACTTTAGGACAAAGACTATTACCAGTGATAAAGAAGAACACTTAATAATAATGATAAAGTGGCCAATGTACTGGGAAATTGTGATAATCCTAAATGTCCATATATCTTATTACAAAGTTTCAAAAGAAATGAACCAAAAACATATAATCTAAATGGATAAATAAGCAAATTCACAATTGTAGTTGGAGATTTCAACATGATTTATTCTGTAACTGCTTGACTAAGAAGGCAGAAAATAAGTAAGGATATAGTTGACTTGCACAAAACTATCAACCAACTTAATCTAATTGACATTGATAGAATACTAAACCCAGTAACACCAGAATATACATTCTTTCCAGTGTACATGGAATGTTCACTAAACTAGACCATAGGCTGGGACAAAAAACAAAACTCAACAAATTTAAAAGAACTGAAATCATCTAAAGTACTTCTCTAATCAAAATAGAATGGAGAAAACAGTTATAGAAAGATATATGGAAAACCTCCAAATATTTGGAAATTAAATAATACCTTCTAACCCTTGATTCACAAGGTTAATGAGAACATATTTTAAACTGAGTATAATGAAGATACAACATATTAAAATATGCTGGATGCAGTTAAAGCAGTGCTTACAGTGAAATTTATTGTGCCGAATGCTTACTTTAAAGTAGAAGAAAGATTTACAAATCAATGACCTAATTTCTACCTTGAGATGCTAGAACAAGAAGAGCAAATTAAACACAAAGTAATAGAAAATAAAGGAAATAATAAAGAGAAGGTTGGGAATCAATGTTAGGAAAATGGACAAACAATAGAGAAAATCAATAAAACCAAAAGTGTGTTCTTTGAAAAGATAATGAAATTTAAAAACTCTCCACTGGAATGATCAAGGAAAAAAAAGAAGACATAAATTACCAATATGAGGAATGAAAAAACCATTGCTACAGAGTCTGCTGATGTTAAAAAGATAGTAAGAGAATATTATTAATAGTTATGCCAATAAATATCTATTGGACTTTTCATTAAAAACCTCCCACAAAGCAAGCTTCAGGCCCAAATGACTTCATAGGTGAATTCTATCAAACATTAAGAAAAAAATACTAATTTTATCCAAACTACTTCAGAAAATAGAGAAAGAACACTTCCCAACTCATGTTATGAGGCTGGTATTATCCTGATATCAAAAACCAACAAAGACATTACAAGAAAAGGAAACTATAGACCAATATCCCTCATGAACACAGATACAATTATTCTTATCAAAATATTAGCAAATCAATTTTAGCAATAAATAAGAAGGGTACTACATTATAACAAAGTTGGCTTTATCCCAAGAATATTAAGTTAATTTAACATTTGAAAACCAATCAATGTATTTCCCATATTACTAGGATAAAGGAGAAAAAAACACATGATCAAGTCAATAGATTCAGAAAGCATCAACATCCATTCATGAATAAACCTCTGAGAAAACAGAAATTGAAAACTTCCTCAGCCTGATAAAGGGCATCTCCATAAATCCCCCAACTAAACATTTAACGGTAAAAGACTATAATCTTCCCCCATAAGATCAGGAACAAGGAAAGGATGTCCAGTCTCATCACTTCTAGTCAACATCATACTAAAGATCCAGATCACTATTAAAAGGCAAGGAAAAGAAATAAAAGGCATAAAGGTGGAAAGTTAGAAATAAAACTGTCTCTGTTGAGAAATGACATGAGCATGTATGTAGAAAATTCAAAGGTCTCTATAAAGTAGCTATTACAACTAATAAGTGAGTGTAACCAAGTCAAAGGATATGATGTCAATATAAAATGCAATGAATTGTGGCGTTATGCCACACTTAGGGATGTGCATGTTGGGGGTTGTTGGAGGGGTGGGGGATGGCATATGGGTACTCCTGGAATCTCTGTGTAACATGTGTGTAATCAATGAATCCTAAAAATGTACATAGATATATAAAAAATAAATAAAAAATTAAAAAAAAATGCAATGAATTGTAGTGTTATATAAAAACAACAAACAATTGGAAAATGAAATTAAAATATAAATACCATTTACAATAGCATCAAAAAGCATGAAATACTTAGTGATAGGTTTAGCAAAATATGCTCAAGACCTATATACTGAAAAACAAGACTGTTGAAAAAATTTAAAGTCCTAAAAAAAGGTACACTTATAATGGATGCATTTAATTCTATATAAATTATTCCTCAATAAAATTGATTTTAAAAAATCAAGTAATCAAATGAAGATTAAGCTGTAAACTACCAATTATCTTTAGCATTTTATATGTAGACCCATAAAACATGGAACTTCCTTCATTTTAGCATAAACATATTCTACCTCAAAGCAGTATGTGTTTTCCTTCATGATGCTGTGCTGCTTTTCCTCATAAATTTTTAAAATCTAGAAAAACATGTTACTTACCAATGTAGTTTTTTGACATGGCAACCTCTCTGACTTCAATATGAACAGAACCTCTTGGTATCTGCACCACTTCCATGTAGCCTGGAACACAGACGATAACCAATAATAATCAGCATCTGCAGCCTTAGTAAAAAAAATTACTTTTAGTAACAATTTAGTAACAATAGTTTCCTTATTCTTCCATTCTTTCTTAGACTTCACACTTTATAAATTATGAAATACTGGTGTATTCCCTTTTGAGATCATAAATACATCTAGAGTATTTTTCTTTTTATCTAAAATTATCTCAAGATATTGTTAAAGCCTCAACATGTATAATAAGGTCCATCTTATTTTTTTGACACAGGGCCCTTACTTCAATGTACTGTTGGAATGCACATCTCAAAGAAATGTGGGTAAATGACGTTAGTAGAGAGAGGGAAAATATATACATATTTTAAATATGTTACATGAAGCCATATTTAATACTTAAAGGACTGAAAGCAATTTGGAAAAACCATAAGCTTGTCTATCTAAATGAAGAATTTTTTTAAAAAGGGAAGGTATCAAGGGTTTTGGATATTCCAAGTATACCAGAAATGTGAGGAAGAGTTCTCTCTACATACTCACCTCCTCTGGGCAATGAATCATTGAAGAACCCTTCAATGGCATCACATGTGCTTCCATCCCCTCCACAGACTCGACATCTATCTTCCCTAGCATCAGATCCCAAAATATTATCACAACCTACATGCTGAAAACAGAGAATATTCAGTGTGTCAAAAAGAGGAATTCTTTGAACCATAACTAAATCAAATACATATTATGTGTTTACTTATTTTTCCAGTAAAGGAAATCAGATCAATAAATACTTTTGTCTTTTCCCTTCACTTTCCAATGAGTTCTAGCTAATATTTCTCAAAACATACGTTTTTAAAAATTATGATTCTTCAAGGATTTATGCCTATATTTTTAACCAAGATGTCTACATTAATATTACCACACCCCAACTTTTAAAATATTGTCATTTGTTAGCAACTGGCTCTTATTTACACCCTTATCAAGAAATGAAAGAGGGGGCCGGCTGTAGCCCAGTGGATAGGGCGCCGGTTCACCACATGGGAGGCCCTGGGTTCAGTTCCCGGGGGCCTCTCCGAGTGGGCAGACCGCCTTGTGAGGGCAAGCCACCGTGGGCGGGGCAGAGCCACTGTGGGCAGGGCAAAAAAAAAGCTGCTACGGGCAGGGCAAAGCCGCTACGGGCAGAGCAAGTTGCTCACGAACAGAGCAGAACCACCCACGAGCAGAGCCGAGCCGCCCGCGAGCGGGGCAAGTCACCTGTGCAGTGAGCTGACTCGGTGTGTCGCCGTAACGGGGGGAGACAAAGCAGACACAGAAGAATGCAAAAATGAACACA